>OY735226.1:19873524-19891024 GCA_963457665.1 Thysanoteuthis rhombus
TGGGCTGGTCATGTTGCAAGAATAGCAGACAACCACTGAACATCACGACTCCTGACATGGATCTCAAGAGATAACATGCTAAACCATGACCGACAAAATATAAGGTGGCCAGACGAAGTAGACAAGTTCAGAAAAATATTGACTCCGCTACGCCCTTGATAGAGAAGTCTGGCGAATCCTGGGAAAGGTGTAGGTCCAATGGCGGGCGTTAAAAGTCTGCTGCTGTTGCTGCTGCTGATGATAATGATAATGATAGTGGTAAAATAGTTAGTAAGTAAAAGTTTCATTAATAATTGAAAAAAAAAATACCTAACTCATTTCCCTATCGGCATACCACGGTAGACGAGCCAATTTAGATGTTATATATAAACAGAAAAAAAAAAAAGCTAAAACTGGTAAGTCACCCACGAAACATTTTGGTAAGGTAGGTGAGATCTTAATTTTGTATTTGCGAAGATGGAGAGGTATATGTATCTGGTTGCGTATTTCCGTCTTTCTCTCTGGCCACACGACAACTTCGAATGCACTTCGTGAATTTCTATGGAATTTTGTGCAATGCTTAGCCATTGTTTAAAGAAGAATCTATCTAATTTCTGACTGGATCTTGGAAATTCTTTTTGATTGACAGATATTTTTCCCCCTTTTTTTTTCAAGCATTTATGTACACGCTCATGACTATCCACATGATATCTCCAAAAGTTCTCGATGAATTTCGATGGGGCTTTGTGGAAGGATGGACAATCGGTTACAGAAAGAACTAATTCAAATCGGCGGGCAGATCCATCCACAATTTTTCACCCCTACCAACGATGGCATTGACGGAGGTATGCGCTCTCCGAGTATCTTTCACACATGAAAATACGGTAATTAGACTAGCATTTTCGTCTTCTATTGCTTTTAATCAGTTGGTTTCAGCAAGGAAATGCACCAGATTTGGGGTTTTTTTTCGTTTTGCATTTAGCAAAGTCTACCAGATACAACAATCACCTGATGACGATGATGTGAGAATGGACAAGCTAAAACGTTGTGTTGAAAACATGTAGAGATAAGAAGGTAAGTCCAATTAACGATATCAAGGTATGTCCACTTTTATCGTGTTCGTAATAGAAGAGCTACTTGTCAACAAGAAGAAAGTGTGTCTATTCCTGTTTACGTCGATGGTTTTTTTTTCTATCTCTAACTAAACTCATAGTCGAAGCTTATCTACCATGAATGCTCGTTCATTGGTAGATAGTTGAAGCCGGGTATACCCTGCTTTACGGAAGTTCGTTTAACGTCAATTCGCTTTTACGAACGACCCTGAACAGTCTTGAAATGTGTCTGTGAGTAGCTGTGCTTCATATCTGTTGCTAAGATCTATTAGCAAGATGTGGTCCACCATGATTGTTAGCCTTTTAACGTTTGTCGTTGCGCATGGATCTTCCTGCTAATTCGCTGGATCTATCTATCGCGGCCGTTGCGGCGCCAATATCTCATGAACCTGTCTAAATCGTCACGCAATCTTGTTTTCTGTTGGCCATGGTTTTGCATGAGAGCTCTGGAGAACAGAAAAAGCTTAATGGGAGATCGTAAGGTTGTTAAGCTCAGCTTAACATTGGCAGACATAAAAGAGAGTAATAAGCGATGGGGACGCTCAAGTATTTTCTCATTTGAAATAAAGTCACTTTTTGTCTGCGACCGCTCAAAGATATTTCCGGTATAAATTAACAGAAATTGCCTCTCCGGTCTACACCTTTTCAGCGCACGAAAGGTTTATATATATATATATATATATATATATATATATATATATACATATTACTCCTTTCTGATAGCAGAGGAAACTTGTGGTTAATGATCATTTATTGGCCAATAATTACGGGTCGAGCTATACTCGAAATAGACTCATACTCCAGTGAATATGGCATCTCTTCACTACAGCCTGTTCACCTATCTATCTGAGAAGATGGGGCTTCTTCGGGAATCGAACCAACTACCGATGGGGTAGCTGCTTCAACGTAACGATACTCTTACCATTGAGCTTAACAGCCGTCGGTGGCAGGTTCGACCCCTGTAGCAGCCCTATTTTCTTCAATTGTTTATTCTGTTTACGTTGTTTAGGTGAGTGATACATTAACCATGTAATGACAGGAGTTCATTTCAAATAAGTTTGTATATAATACAACGCAATTTAAAATCACACTCACAAACATATCTATATATATATATATATATATGTATATATATATATATATACATATATATATATATATATATATATATATATATATATATATACATATACATATATATATAGACACACACACACACACACACACATATATATATATATATATATATATATATATATATATATATATATATATATATATATATATATATATATATATATATATATATATAAACCAGTTCTTAATAATCTATCTATGTATTTCTCACCTTCCAAAATTTTTTTTTTAATCAGGCAAATAAGTTTAAGGTTCACCTCCGGATTTAAATACCAAATGCTGAGGACTCCTTCCAAAACCTTTCGAATCTCTAGCAAAACATTGGCGCTCTCCCCCAATGGGAACCTCTGCACATGTTCTTGACGCTCGGCGGATATTTTGGTTACATGATCTAAAAACTGCAACGGTACAAATTGATTTTCAGTAAAAGCAAAATAACACGAAAGAAAAAAATGCAGAAAGAATTAGAAAATTCGTAAAAAGTAGGAAAAAAGAAATAAATGAAAACAGGTCTGGTTGGTCACTCAAAGGAAACCGTCTCGTGACCAAAGTCTTTTGGCAGCATGTCGCGTTGGCGGTGGCCAATTAAAAAAATTAGTAAAAGGGGTGATCAATGAATAAGTTATTTCTTTTACCTTTCGTCTTTTGGTAGCGTGTCGTGTTAGGAGTAATCGATGAAAAAATCAAGAGAAGATGTGATCGATGAATTGGTTACTTCTCTCGCCTTTTGTTGTGCAGAGATCAATTATAAGATTCGAATTGAGCAAAAAACGAGGTGATCAATCTAGAATAAACTTACATTGCAAACTGAACCCCCCCCCGCACTAAAAACCTATTTTCGGAGAAGGTTCAAAAAACAAAAACACTGTTTCTTCTAGACTTGGAGTTATTTATTAAAATTTATTTAAATTTATTTAAATTTTCAACCCTCTCTTTCTGTTTCTCAGACTGCCAGACAGTCAGACAGATAGTCAGACAGTCAGACACACAGACAGACAGTCAGACACACAGACAGACAGTAAGACAGACAAAATTAAAATCTGAAAAAAAAACATATGTTGACAGTTTGGGCGACAGTTTTGGTTGGCAGTTTCTAATAGTCCATAAAATGTCAAGAAGAAAGAGAAGAAAGACAACACCTGAAATATCGTTCTGCTTATTCCTACCTGCATTCAAATTTTACACTTTCTGTAATAATAGAAGGTAGATAAGGGAGTACTAAAAAGAGAATGGACAGAAAAGAAAATTAGGCAGTTTAATATGAGGGTATGGAGAGAAAGGACAGGAAAAAAAGTTTGGTAGTTTAACAACAAGGTAGAACAGGATAGGATTGAATATTATTCGGTAGTTTACTGAGGGTTAGGAATATTTTCGCAAATGAAACTAGTCCATGTTTGTATAACATTTAGATAAAAACATGGACGGACAACGAAGATTGGAAGGGATAAGGTAGAGAATGAAAGACTACAGGCAAAAGGGAGGATACGTGAAGAGACATAAGATAACAGATAATCTTAGTTGTCAGCATCCGTGGAAATTTTCGCAGTTTTAAAGTAAACCAGAGACCCGAAACAAAGTTCCTGGAAGAAATCAGAAAGGAATTCATTAACAGAACGGAAAGACAACTGGAACCATTATTTCTCAACATATGTTGTAGACATTGTTTCCATTGTTTTTACTTGGGAACGTTTTGATATATTTTCATATCTATCTATGTTTCTCATATTTCTTGCACGTAACATGCACTTTTTTCACGGAGATGTTTGTTTTCAAAAATCGTGATGTACCCTATTCCATGAAGGTCATAGTTTAAGGTAGGCCAACGGGTTGAAACTATTTATATATATATTACTCAAAAAGAACTCAATATTAAACTGAGAAGTATGCAACGTGCCCATGAGAGAATCGTGCTCAACCTTACAAGGAGAGATCATAAGACAGCACAGTATATAAGGAAAAAACTGGTGTCTGTGACATCATGAAAGCTTTTTAAAAACTCAAATGGCAATGGACAGGCCATATTGCAAGAATAAAAGACAACCGATGGACATTGTGACTCACGACATGGATCCCCAGTGATCAAATAAGAAACTGAGGCCGAAAGAACACAAGATGGAGAGATGAACTAGACAAATTCAGGAAATACTAGTTCCACCACGTCCTTGATAGAGAATTGTTGCGAATCCTGGGGAAGGTCTATGTCCAACGACGGACGATAAAAAAAAACTGATGATATATATATATATATATATATATATATATATATATATATATATATATATATTACTCAAAAAGTACTCAATGTTATCAAAATAGACTTAGTATAATATATTGATGGATACATGAGACAAATTTGTTTCAAACATGTGATTACCAAATGAGTCTTTATAATAACTTGATAATCACATAAGTGTGAATCAAAGTTGTCTTGAGTATCCATCAATATATATATATATATATATATATATATATATATATGTTTTCCTGAAATACATTTTCAGAGACCATCCTTGTGTGTACGCGTGTATGCGTGTAGGCGTGTGCATGCGTGTGTGAGTGTGTGTGTGTGTACAATATGTGACAATCAATTCGTTTCTAAAAAGTGACAACATTCTTTGGTAGGATTTTAAGTCCGTGATCTCACTTAAAATTCTAAATGAAAGTAAGAGTCGTCGCGAGGTTCGCCAGACAATGATTTCTCCATCCAACCTTCAGCGCCACGAGCCATTATTCTTTCATAAAATACGCTTTGCGAACGAGTCTCTAATTAAAACATTTTAAAGCAATTTGCGGAACATCCTATAAAAAAAAGTCATACAGAAACAATAGGAAAAGAGTCTAATTGATTCACACGTCATTGAAATCTCGGAAGAACCTTAGCACCCGGTGTTGGCAGCGTGCTGTGTTGGGGGTGATCAATGAAAAAGATGGAAAAGGGGGTGATCAATGAAAATCTTTATTTTGAGCACGATATGATATTAAATAATAATGAATAGATAACGAAGAAAAATCGATACATCGAGTAAATAATTTCTTTTATTAGGACGTTTCTTGTTAAAAGTAAAAGACCTCGTTTCATAAACTCTAGACGAAAAGCCAATGAGCGTCTCAAGAGTAAGAAAATTTCCCGCGCGCACCACTTCCTCGGTTGCTCACGGGTTTTTTCGTCCCGCGCAGGCCACGAAAAATTCAGAGAAGACATCGGTCGACACCCGATGTTGACGAGAACGAGATTCGTTCAACATTACTCCTCTTGGTATAGTGAAATAATTATCATCAACCCACGTAATAATTAAAGAATAAATATGCAATAAATAATAATAATATTTTTACTTATATAACACGCCAAGTGTATGTCTATATTTTTGTCCGTGACACAACCAAGGGAAATAGTTTTCATATCTTTACGAGACAGTTGCATCTCCTGGAGCTGTGATTTAGAAACTCAAGGGCCCTTTCTAAGAGGGAAATATTCTGGTGGGCCCCAATTTTCAGCATTTAGTTTTTAGACTTATTAATGAGCTGCAGTGAAAAGACATTTTTCGCCTTTAAAAATCATACTAATTTCAAATGGATTACGTTTATTCAAATTCTAATATTTGACCGAGGTCTGTGTATAATTATAATAATTTTTGATTGCTGTACCAAAAGATTTGCAACGTAAGGTAGAGGGAGAACGCTGCTACAGTCGCCCGAGCTATATTTAACGGACCCCCTATGGTCCCTGAACCCAAGTTTCGAAACTATTATCTTAAAAAAACATTTCATTACTTCGTTATTATAGAAATATATTGTTGCACACAATAATATTTGAATTCTGTGATAATCTCTCATCTGGATTAGCTTCACACCTTCTTTTTTACGTAATTGCAATTGCAAAATTACTTATATATTGCTGCCGTTTTATGACGGTAAGCGTAAACTACTGCGTAAACTAAAACAATAAAGGAAATAGGTAAGTAAATGTTCGGTGGTTGCCTGACGTTCTTGCAACATAACCAGCCCATTGCCTTTCAAGTTTTTTAACTTAATTTCAAGTGTTCATATCTCTGTCCCCGGTTTGTTTTTTGATATGATGTGCTGTCTTGTTACCGCTCCACGTGATATTAAACATGATTCTCTCCTGTACATGTTGCGTGGTTCTGAGTTTGAGGTCCGATGTTTTGGTTAGGTTATATGTTTTGGCTGAGTAGGTGACTATCAGCGTGATAAATTGGGTGTATACTCTTCTGATTAAAACTAACAACAACCCTGGAGTGATTCTTTGCTTGTTTTCTTCTCTTTTTATGGATTCAATGGACATTCGCTGTCCTGAGTAGATGTAATGGTCAACCTTGATCGTTGTATCTTCTTCTTCAAAATGTTTGTTGCACATGGCATTTGTTTTACTGAAGTTCGTGTGAAGACCAAGAATAAAAACAATCAACTCCCTATCAATAGACTGGATTCACTCCAGCAATGATTGACAAAATGTGTTAAGAGTTTCACTTGATTTGTTATTGATCTTTGCAGATATGCTAATATCGATCTTTTGGGGTTAATAGAGTGTGTTTCAATTTTTACTTTTTTGTCCAGGTTCTTTTCATTTAATTCTATATTAGATATTCCATCACATTTTTTGCTTTCCTTTTAAAATTCTTCTTTTCTTTATTTTTCTTTCCTTGTTTCTTTTTTTTTCTTTAGTGCTTCTTTTCCTTCTTTATATCATTGTTTCTTTTTTCTTTTTTCTTTCTTTTATCGCTTTTTCATTCTCTCTTTTATCACTTTTTCTTTTTTCTTTTATCACTTTTTCTTGTTTCTTTTATCGCTTTTTCCTTCTCTTTTTAGCACTTTTTCTTCTTCCTTTTATCGCTTTTTTCTTCTTTCTTTTATCACTTTTTTCTTCTTGCTTTCATGACTTTTTCTTTCTCCTTTTATCACTTTTTTCTTCTTTTTCTTTCAATGTTTTTTTAAACGTTTCATTCCTTTTTCTCCTTTCTTTGTGAATAAATATGGAGTGATCAGTGTCACGTGGGTGACTGATGGAGAAATCGCACGTCTTGGGTGTGTTTTGCTGGGAATGCACTCTATTATGTTTGCTGCCATTTTCTACAGAAAGAAACCTTTCTTTTTCTCTACGGATCGTACACCCGAAGAAGGTCATAGAATGGATCAGCCGGAACACTGAGGTAACAACAAGAGTAACAATAACATCAACAACAACAAATAAGAATCAGTTTCGTAAATTTCCTGGAATACTTGATTCAAGATGGAAATGTCTTCAGCCACTAAAATTCGCTCTTAAAACATCCAAAGTCAAGATTACGATTATGGCACACATACACCCACGCATGTTGATGCACCAATGGGTTCATAACGAAATGACAAAAAAACATTGAGTCATGTCCTAATTTCGAAAAATATTTAACTTTGAGCCACATTTAAATTTCAAGTGAGTAATCTTTCAAATCTTTAATAATTAAATTGAGAGTGATATTAGTGTTGGCTGATTGGGACCAAACTATGTTTTCGCCATAATCTTCATTTTGAAATTTTGTGGCCAATTAGAAACTGGATAAGAGATTACGCTTTCACCAATTCGTAAGATCATAAGACACATTCATAATTCAATTGAACATGATACACTGTTCACCAAAAGCGAATGTCGACTAAAGCCCAGTTTCCAATTTATTGCAAACCGTCAACAAAAACTGCCACCAAAAACTGTCAACATTGGTTTCTTCAGTTTTAGAGTCCGTCTTGCTGGTTGACAAGTTAGTTGGCTATCTATTAAGTGTCGCCAATGGAGGCCGCGTGAAAGGAGCTGGAGAGCTGAACATTTAAGCATTTACTAATTATCACATATAGAAACACATTTGTTTCCTTTTTGTTTTTTTGTTTTTTTCAAATATCCCCACCTAAGTAGTTTTTTACAATGTAAGTTTATACTGAATTGATGCTTTAGCTTATGTTCGGTAGCATTCACACTTATTCTCTGAAAAATGGATTTTTTTTTTGGTGATCATTATCCAATAAAAGATATGAGTCGTAACTTATTCATTATTCACTCCTTTTCCCAATTTTTGAATTGATCACCCCAAACATGTCATGCTGCCTAAAGGCGTTGCTCACGAGACGGTTTCTATTGGGTGACTAAGCAGACGTGTCTATGTTTGATTTCAGTGTCTTTTCATTGATTTTGCCAATTAATCCGAGGCCACTAATTAACACGACGAATCAATAACTTTCTCCTCCTACTCCTCAGAATCATCCTCACACCCAACCCCGACCTCGACACATCTAGCACTTCCTCCCCTCCCTATTTTTCCCCTCTCTTTTCCTCCTTTCCCTCGTTTTGATATCCTTTTTTCTCTCTTTTTCTATCTCTCCCTCGTTCTGATATCCGTTTTTCCTCTCCCTTTCTCTTCCTCCCTCTTTCTGATATCGTTTTTGCCTCTCTCATCTTCTCTTCCACTCTTGTTCTGATATCTTTTTTGCATCTCTTTTTCTCTCCTTCCCTCTCTCTGATATCCTGTTTTCCTCTACTCTTCTCTCCCTCCCTTGTTCTGATATCCCTTTTTTTCCCTCTTTTTTCTCCCCTCCCACGTTCTGATATCTCCCCCTCTTCTCCCTCCACTCTCTCTTTCTCTCTCTTTCTCTCTCTCTCTCTCTCTCTTCTCTCATTATTTTTCTCCTCATCTCCCCAAGTAGACTTTTAATGAATTTGAATAAATGAATAAATGTACGATAACGTTGACGAATGATCGAATAGCTTGCTCATTTGTGAAATATGTCTTATATAATAAGCTGGACAATTATCAGCAGAGAGATTTTTCTTCTTTTTTTTCTTTTCTTTGTTTTCTCCTCCCCCTACAAAACGTTTTTCTTTTTTTTTTTTTTTTTTTGAATTATTGCAATTATTATTATTGATTGGATAAGAACTAATAGACACAGTCAAAGATTGGATTCGGGTAATGTCCACCATTTTCGATTGGAGAAATATATAAAGATAAATTTCAAAAAGGAAGAAAGAAAAAACACTTTCCGAAAATAAAATGTTAAAACCACAGCGAAAATCTCAGCCACATCTTTTTCAATCATGAAAAGGTCGGCCCACAATTTTCTAAAGAAAGGAGATTATTCCCGACAAAGAACCGAAGAAAGTTCCGGAAAATCTTCTTTCTACGCCCATTTAGGTGTTGTCCATCTTTCTTTTTGGTTTTGTATTGTATATCACATTATAGTTCCATACTTCTCTCTCTTTCTCTCTCTCTCTCTCTCTCTGACACACACACACACACACACACACTTTTGTACTATCTCCGCCTTCCACGCCCTCCTTTCTAATTCCTATTTCTTTTCGCTTTCTTTCCCTCCTGCTCTCTGTCGCTTGTTAGCTCTTTCTATCGTTCTCTCTACCTTACTCTTTTGTCTTACGCCCAACCGTCTCCTTTTATAAGGCCTCTTTCACTCTCAATCTTTCGCTCTCCTTATGTATCTTCCCTCTTTTTACACCAGTGTTAATTTCACCTCCAATCCTCCGTCCTCCCCTGTTTCTACGGTAGGCGTCCAAGATCTTTTATGAATACCATACAGAGAAAATGAATACGAGATGTTACCCGAAGGTTTGGAAAATTGAACAGCTTGTGCAAATCGAATATAGTACGGACTTTTGTCGCTTCTCTTTGTGAGCAGTACTCTTTGGGAGCCACTGTGTGAATTATTGACAAGATGACCACTCCAAACGAGATGATGGTTAGTGGGTATCAAGTTGAATAATTTTTCATGGTCAAACGCACCAAAATTTTGGTTTGTAGATAATATGACTGCATAGATGGAAAGAAAACGATCTTATAGATGTCCCAATATTTTTTTAAAAATTCCATTCGAGGTGTCGTAGAAGATGAAGACGGCTGTTACATTATTTATTGAATCATCACGTGTTTTATGAGCATATATGCTGGCATGATCTAAAAGTTCGTTGTGATTCAAATGGGTCGTTGAAAATGGAAACAACAGAGATAAGTATTAACATGACATCCCAAAATGTTTGAGTTGGGAACGAAAAACGAAAGGTGAGAAATAGGAAAGATTAGAAGGCATACCTTTGGTGTTTGGTCTTCGCTGCATAGTTGTTGCTGTGGATAGAATGTCATCTTGTATGCATATTCTCTTGTGGATGCTACAATTGTTGTGGTAACTGGCGATTTCCTTTATTAACGGAAATTTTCCTAAATAATCAAGGGTCACTTTCTAATTTCAAGCGGAAACATTGAGAAACTTCCTGAATCTATTGACTATTTGACTTTCCTTTTCTTTGTAGTAAGGATCTCTCTCTCTCTCTCTCTCTCTCTCTCTCTCTCTCTCTCTCTCTCTCTCTCTCTCTCTCTCTCTCTCGTCCTTCTACTTAGTAATGGGTCATTTATTTGCGACCAAAACATCTTTGGCTGACGACCCGAAGACACGCGTCTGCCCTCAAAGGGCGCCTATTTTCCAACTGTCCACTTTTAGAATTCTTTCAAACCATTCGTCCAAAATCTTACTTTTGATTGGTCAACTGTATCACGTAACCAATGTTTATACTGGATCTGCCTGACTTAATTAATTTCATCCGCCCACGACCATTCATGAAGCTTAAAAGACATTAAAAACCACAGGATTTTAGTTTTAGCTGAATAGGTGTAGACTGACCGTCTACACTCAACAGAGCCCCAAGATTAAAAGATTTCGGTTCATTATTGGGGGGGGGGGCATCTCACCCACACCTCCGTATACATCCACTCTAACCAATGTTATACATATATACGCGCAAATATACTTGTGTGTACTAAAAAACTGTTGGTCAGCTTGCAATTCTAGCAGGTAAAGTGAAAGCCATCCTTCTCATTATCTAACATATTTAATTCGACTGTCTTTAATTTTCCTTTGTTTTATCTAAGCAATTTATCATAATCCATTTCCTACTTTCTAAGCCCGTTGAAGCTTCACCGGAGCCCTGTTAAACGTTCATCTCAGGACCACATTCTAAACTTTGTCCACTACCCGCCTCTCACGTGTGGTTGGACTTTCGTCCCCTAGACTGGTTGTCAACCAAGGCTGTAAAGCCCACTCTTCTCCGCTATTCATTCATAGCTTGGGGGGGGGGAGAAACCTGTACCTCTCCCAACGCAGAGCAAACACGAACAATCGCAGCCAGCATTTGAAATTGGTTCGCTGGTTCTGTTTTTAATACTACCCTCACCCCCATCACCGAACAGTTATACCCCGCTTAAGGTTATCCCGTTTAAGGCTGATTTGCTCTCGCAGTCTTTTCCCGAAATATCTCGTAATGTATTTAGTAATTCTAATTTTTCAAAATAGATATTGATAAGAGACAGGTCCAGTTAGTCGCTCAATTGGAACCGACACGTGATAAGCCTCCTTTGGCAGCATGCCGTGTTGGGTGAGATCAATTAAAACATCAGAAAAAGTGGTCAATGAATAAGTTGCTCCTTTCGCATTTTGTTGGGGATCATCATGAAAGTCCAAACAAAACAAACGAAGGGATCAATTTAGCCTAAAGTTACATTGCAAATTAAGCCCCCCCCCTCTAAAAAAAACTATTTCGGTTTCAGAAAACTTTGTAGACTTAGTATGGAGTTAATGTTTGAACTTCCAGCCCTCTAGCTCCATTGGTGCGGTTTTGTACTAGTGATGTATAATCGGGCCAACTAATAAAATCAAGAAACCTATGCTGACTTTTTTGGTGACAGTTTTTGTTGACAGTTTCTAACGGTATCAGGGACAATCTTTAAAATAACTGTACACTCTAGTACTATATGTCGTTAGTATGAGAATAAACACATACACGTGAATATATGCAATTTATCATGTAGTGATATACATCGACATCTTGTGATATTTCTCCAGCTCCGGAAAGTAACTACCAGTTGAGATATACGGCACTCGCCCATTCCATCTTGTTGAGGCTCAACAACCAATACATGTTTGAAAGTGATTGCTGGCACTCTGTCTCAGTTGGATTACACTACGTACATCAATTGTCAGATTCAAAAACTGGATTTGACTTAATTGTCCTACCGTAACAAGATCGAGAACAACAAGAACAATCCTCAGGGTTGTGAACCAATACGTAAAATTCACATTCCGTAAACAGGATTCGAACTCATCTTCAATTACCAGGAGGCTTTCTGACTGATCTAAATTGACACGCTTTAGATATCGACGAAAACGTATCGCACACGCGTATTTATCCGAATAAATACATTTATACAAAAAATATGTTTTTATAATTTTTTTTTGTTTATCATATATACGATACAAAAGTTTCAGAATATTGTATCTCTATTTTTGCTTTATCATTTGACCTCGAATAGCGCTGTCCTGTTTTCCGATGCTATTTTCTGGTATGCATCTAGAGCGCTGTTTACCAGAGTATTGAAATATGGAATTCCATGTCTCGATTTATGACCAGACCGGCGGAATGTGTTGTCTTCCGCCATGGTAAGCAATTGCCAGTATTTTCTTTCTTTTTTTTTTTTTTCTTTTCTTTTTTTCCTCAAACTTGGAATTATGGCTTCGTTACTGAGTTAATTTCATTTCAAGAAACCACTTTCGTTGTCTGTCGCTACCTCCACCCAAGATCTAATGAGCAAACCTTCCTCTTTTTCAGTATGGTTCACAATTAATGGTGTGTATCACCAGGACCAGGAGGACAATCCATCAGAGAGGAGAACAAAGGCCAGTCCACAACAATATCCATCTCCCTAGGGAGGCCAGGTTTCATATCTATTGCACAAGCAGACAATGTTTTTTGTTTGATGGTCGGTCATGACAGGATGTCGGTTACAATGCAATCTCCCCGCGCCCTGTGCCGTAATATGTAGATGAATATCTTACGACAAAATATACTCACCTTTGATCCAGAGGCGTAGCTGAGGGTGTGAGGGTGGATTATTCGAAAATGCCTTCCGGGGTCCCGATGGAGGGGCTACAAAAAGCTTTATAAATAGAAGTCCGCCTACACCAACGATATACAAACTGGGTTCTGTGCGACCTTTCCAGGGGCTTCCGCGAAACAAAGTGACATTTTCGCTGTATACTTAATAATTCCTCATAACTTAGAGCGAGAATTTTCTATTTGGGTTTTCTACACATTCGGACTAATGAATAAGCGATGCCTAAAATCCACAAGTTACGTACACACACACATACACACACACACACACACACATATGTATAATTATATAATAATTGATAATTGTGTCATTTGTTTCGTTGTATTTCAACTCTTCAGTGTGGCTATAGACTATCCAATATTCCATCCAGTACGACGCTTCAGACCAAGAGGCTGACATTTTACTCCTGCCCTACGCAGAAGTGGACGGTCAGTAGGACTGAATTTAAGCAATATATTCACTTACGCAAAATTTACCATCCACGAGAGTGCTCCATTCCAGAGTTGGAAGAGTATTACTATAGTAGCTTATAATGGACGAGTTTCCCTACCTAAGAGAGCTCAACCCTAAAGAAGGGGGAAAGTTGTTTCTAGAGAGGAATAGCTGAAGACCACGGACCTACCCTACAACATTTCTACTGACATTATACAATCAGGTTATGCACGTGCATACAGCTTTTGGGTAGTTTTTCAACCAATTAAACGATAATGCATGTTTATCTATAGCAAATTTTCCTTTTTCTAAATGTTAGAAGGGGCTTTTCAAGGATCCAAGCCCCCCCCCAGGCTATTTTGGTCGGTTATCTTCTATCGTGTCGACCAGCAAGGTCACCCAACGTTCTTTGGATTAAAACAGCATCAGAAATAATCTATGTTATTGTTGCACTCATTGAGTTTTCACACCATTAGTATCTGTAGATACAGTAGATAAAGTGGCAGCAAGTCTCTTCATTACTCTAGCATTCTCCTCGGTATTTTAACCGTTTTCAGTTATGCTGTCATCTGGATGGTCTAGATTCCTCCTCAGATTTACACTTCTTCAAACATTTTGCTATGCTCTTCAGGGTCGTTCCAAGCACTCCAACAACTATGGGCAAAACAGTCAACTTGGTGTTCCAAATCTTTACCTTTATCTTGCAAGGTTAAAACGTAAGCCTTGCTTTGAACTTCCCTTTATTTTTACTCAGTGGTAAGTTAGGGCAGCAACTATTTGAATTTTTTTCATCAGTCTTCTTCAAGTTTTCTCTATTTAGTCCTTTAGCTTCAATTGGGTGATACATAGGAATCTCTAAGTCACATTTTCTTATTCTCTAAAACAGATTCCGGCTTTTACATACACCATTGGTAAAATCCTCATCGTTTACATAGTTCCCGGTGGATCATCCTTTCTAACCGGTTGTGTGTATCTCTAAACACTTTCTCGCTCAGCTTGTTGCTTTCATCTCTATGAATGACAATCTCATCTTTTTCTCCATTAAATTTAGATTTCGTATCTTCTCGTCTCAGGTCGATCTTTGACTTTATATTAAAAAAAGTCAAGCAAAACTACCACCAAAACTGTGAACATAGATTTCTTCGGGTTTTTAGTTGGTTTGGCTGACTGATTGGCTAGCTATGACTCTACCATGCATACGGGCCCCACTGATGGAAAGAGAGAGAGAGAGGGGGGGGATGAAAATTTAAACATTTACTCTTTATGTCTAGAAAACCATTTTTGTTTTTTGCTTTCAATTTTAATTGATCTCCCCAAACATTGCACTTTGTTAAAAGACGTTGATCCTATACGGTTTCTATCAAGTGACTAACCAGGCCTCTAATAAGTTCTTATGGCGTTGTCCTGAGCCACCATTTCTTATTCTTATTCTTATTATTTTCTACAAGTTTTTCTCTCATCTCATATTTTTTCTTGGGCTTTTTTTTTTTCATATCTCGAAGTCCTGGTCGTTTTACACTCTACGACTGTTAAGCAATCAGCATGGACCGGAAATAAAGGAGTAGCTTCTAACGATATTTTAATCCACATCCCGTATCCTCCCGGATAGCGTTTTACCGATTAGGCATCAAAAGTCAAACAACAGACGTCATCTAAAATTACCCATGGAGCTACACTATTCCTTATTCGAATCATCCCACGCCATATTGTTTGTTTACTGTTTGACGATATTTCAATCTACATCCCGTATCTTTGGGATCCCCCGGATAGCGTTTTACCAATTAAGCTACAAAAGCCAACCGATAGACGTCGTTTAAATTTACTCAGCAAGCTACTCTACTCCTTATTAGAATTATCCCGCACCATATTGTTTGTTTACTGTCTGGTAGTAATTCTTAAGATAGAGCCTTTTCATTATTAATTTTTACTGGTTTTCTTTCATCTTTGTTTAAAAAATTATAGTTCCTGATCTCTGCTGCTATTTAGCATGTAAGATATTTTTTAATGACATACAACGTAATAAAACATCTAAGCTTTACTTAATTAAGAAATTAAAAACCACTTTGCCAGTCTAAACAAGACTGAAAAAATCCATGTCTTACCCAAGGGTAATTTCGAAGAAACGTATGCTAGTTCAAAGCTTAGTTCAGTCACTACCGTACCACACGACACGTGAGGCAATGATTTGGTCCCCGTTTCTTCATCGATCCATGGAAACCCCCAAATCGTGACTGACTGAGGTTTCATAAATTGGAATCCAATTCAGATACTTATATAAATATGTTAATTGATTATCCAATAGAGAAAAGGTCAAATGGCCTCCCACCAAACCCTGCGAAATACAAAGTCATTAAAATCTCATTTGCGTATGTGATAACATAAACCAGCCTTTCTCAACTGGGATTCCGTGAAACATGAGGGTCCCGCGAGAGGTTGTTAGTGGTTCCGCGAAAATTTTATACATCCGTGAAAAAAAAAGGCACCTGACTATAGCTTCATTTGAGTTTGGCTTTTTTTAAATAACTTATGATTTTTCTTTTTATAACGAGTAGCGGTCCCAAAGAACTGGACATTATACTTTTGGTGGCAATAGCAAAATCTCTTGCCAGGTAACACACACACACACACACACACACACACACACACACATATATATATATATATATATATATATATATATATATATATATATATATATATATATTATCATTATTATTATTATTATTAAATAAATGGGTATATGATCCAACAGAATTATTATAATTCGTGTTATATTATACTAGAACTCTTATTTGAAATGATCACCATTATCCTACGATGAATGCATCTTTTGGCCTTGACGACATAAATAGAATAAACAGTTATAGTAAATGGGGCTGCTGAAATACCTGCAATTGTTTATTCTATATACGTAGTTGGGGTCGAATGATACATCTACCTTGTGATAACAGGTGATCATTTCAAATAAGAGTTACTATATTATATAACACAATTTATAATTATGTTATAATCATCAGTCTTTCTATTGTGGACGTAGCAGAGCCAAAATTTCCCGAACCTGTCTAGTTTGTTTCGCCATCTCATATTCTGCCAGCCTCGGTTCTGCACTTGATCTCTGGGGATCCATGTTGTGAGTCGTGATGTCCATCGGTTGTCTGCCATTCTTGCAACATGGCGAGCCCATTGCCATTTGAGTTTCCTAATGTTTTTTATAGTGCCTTAGACTCCTGTTTTTCCCTCAACATACTGGGCTGTCTTAAGGTCTCTCGATGTGATGTTGAGTACGGTTCTTTTATGTGCATACTTCTCAGTTTGCAGGTTTGTCTCTTCGTTAGGTTCCATAACTCAGCTCCATAAGTGACTATCGGGAGGATGCATTGGTAGAATACTTTTCCTTTTTGGACCAATGGGATTTTCTTATCCTTGATATCAGAGCAGATATATGTTATCTATATCATGCACATGCATATCATAAGAATATCTGTCTGTAGATTTATTAGCGCAATGCTATGTATGGCTTCTATGTTCGTTTGAATGTTTATGTATTGCACTTATAATCATCGTCATCATTCATCATCAGATCGCCACTGGATGCAGGTCTTTCCCATTTCCTTAACCGTGACTGTGCTAACATTTGCCATGTCTTAACCACAAACGTTTTTATCTCATCTCTCCCATTTATGTATATTCTCTTACTACGTTTGCTGTATTTTGAGCGACAATCTGTCAAACTTTTTACATGATCTGTTATCCTCTCTTTTTATCGAGTGTTCAGTCCATCTTCATTTTAGTCTCTCAATCATTTTTTGATATATTTATTTTGGTCTGTCTTCTGATCCATTTTGATCTTTTTCATTCTCCCAGTGTTATTCCTAATATTGCTCCTTCCATTATTCACTGTAA
>OY735226.1:19896024-19914207 GCA_963457665.1 Thysanoteuthis rhombus
AATTGAAACTAATAAGCAAAAAGGTCCAGATGTTTGCTATTAATCAAACGAAAGTCAGTTGGAAAGTTCGTGTTTTGTCCACTGTATTCGCATTTGACACTATTTACCATTTTTCAGTGTCAAGACAGATTCCTTTCTTTCTTCTTCTCACCAGGACCCGAAGATACGGCCAAACTGTTTTAGGTACACCGGTTACCCCTATAGGAGGAGGCCAATCTCTTGACTTAACTCAATAACGCAAGTCAAAGATCCTTATTGTCCTATCTGAACCCTCTGGCTGGTCAGGCTGCAAGCAATGAAAAATGAATGAATGCCCCTTCAATTTCATGGCTTCGGTACTTGGAAGATGGACCCGAAGGATATATATATATATATATATATATATATATAATTATTTGATTATCATAATAATCAACGCTCCCTTATTCAGGGTTGAGCACTCTTTAAGTGAGGTAACTCGTTCATTATAAGCTTAGGCAATGCTCTTCCAACTTGAATAGAGCACTCTGGTGGATGGGGAATTACATGTGAGTGAATATATCGCTTAAATTCAACTTTACTGACCGTCCAATTCTTGAGTAGGGCAGAGATAAGATGCCAGCTTCTTAAAGAAATTGATTTCAACCTTACTGACTGGGTCTGAAGCGAAGGTTTCGATCCAACCTCTTGGTACTGGATGGAATAATGGATAGTCTATAGCCACACTGAAGAGTTGTAATACAACGAAACAGCTGTCTGTGGATGACACAATTATCTAATTATTATAATAATAAATATATATATTTAGTGGAAAAAATACGATCTGGAAACCAAGTGTAAATGCGAATATCTATCATTCATTCTTATTTGCGGTGATAATTCCACCAGATGGCTTCGTCAGACTGAGAATGGTTACAATGATGGACCCCCAAAACCAAGAGAGACAGCTTTTTCTCTGACGAAGAAATTATCACCACGAATATCAATGAATGATTGATTTCTGTATCTACATTCAGTTTTTGTCCTTTTTTTTCTCAACAAAATACACAACATCCTTTCACACACACACACACACACACACACACACACACATATATATATATATATATATATATATATATATATATATATATATATATATATATATATAGTGTAGATCTTTATGGAATATACAAATATATATTCTGATAAAGGTTTATGAATTCAGTGTTCAATATGATTTTTTATAGAGCTTAATTATATGCTTAATCCAGTAGTCAGTGGAAAAACAACTCTGTTTCACGCCAATCGCGTTTTTATATTTATATTATATATATATATATATATATATATATATATATGTATGTATATGTATATATATATATATATATATATATATATATATATATATATATATATATATATATATATATATATATATATATACATATATATTCCAGAAAGCTCTACAGCTTTGCACTAAACATTAAAAAAGTTTTTGAAAAACTTTTCAGTATCACTTCAGTCACTCATTTCCCAATATCTATTTATGTAACTTATGTAATTTTCTTCAGTGTTTTTTTTTCTCCCTTTTTTTACATACATTTTATTATTATGGTTACAATTTATCAATTTTCTCTTGTTGGAATCATCAGTTATTTATCGAAGAAGTGTTTCGGGGATTTTAAAAACAAAACAGTCATATTAACATGTGTCATATTGATTTAACCATTTCGTCTTTCAAACCACCGAAACGGCCACATGATAAACAAATTATGATTCCAGTCAGAGAGAACTGGTTTGATCAAACATCACCTCCTTTCCAGCTATGATTTTAATATGTAGTTTATGTCATACATGTATTTTGTTATTTTATATTGGGTATTAACATTATGTATTGTACATGGATATTATTTCATACTACACATCATTTATTTTTTAGAAATAAAGCTTACTTACGCAGGTTGTCCCAAATACGTATTTAACGATGAGGGATCTGTCAGTATAACTACAGTCGTGACTCGCTGTTCGTGTCACTTCTATTGAATGTTCACACATGTAAATGTTAAATCCGTTGCATCGGTTTTAATCTCAGACTGCATGTGAACCGACTTATGATATCATCTCCAGAAAAACTAATTACATATAAAAATATATATATATATATATATATATATATATATATATATATAGGCAATGGCCTAAATAACTGCTTTATCCCTATATTCTCATTTTTTTTTCATTCACTGTCCATCACTATTGTTTCTCAACGCAGACCATTGCATTGTTAAGAAATTAACATATAACCCAACTGAATAATTATGAATGCATTACATTATTTGGAGCTCCTTTTGAATTGACCTCGCATCATTACGCTGAGAATGGATCACTGGGCCTAGACAGCTACCATATCAGTCGCAGCTTCGATTCCTGCAACAGTTCCATTTTCTTCAGTTGTTTATTCTCTTTACGCTGTCTAGGCCATTTGATACATTCTCCGTGTAATAACGGGGGGTCTTTTCAAATAGAGTTTCAAATGATATAATGCATTCATAATATATATATATATATATATATATATATATATATATATATATATATATATATATATATATATATAATTTAGTCAAGACTGCCGGAAAAAATGGATTGTTATGTTCGTAGTCAAATTCAGAATAGCACAGAGGGCAATGGAAAGAGCATTGTGAGGAAAAACCCTTAGCAATAGGAAAATTACAACATGAATCGAATAGAGGACTTGACTGAAGAATACCGACAAGTGACTAAGCAGCAAATATGGAGATGGGCAGGGCACATAGCGATAAGAAATGAATGACGACACGTGAAGCAAAAGGCTAACCAATAGGTGTATGTGGGAGAGTAAACGCAGTTCGGAAAAGACCGGACACAAGATGGAAAAATGAGATAAAAACGTTTACCGGTAGGACATAACAGAGATTATAGCAATCACGCTCGTCATGGAAGGAAATGGAAAAGGCATTTGTCCAGGCGATGATGACGATAATGATATTTTCGACAGTCGCCATCTATCTGAATAATTATAGCTATTACAACTCACCGTATTTTTTGTTCGCTAAATAAATGTATAATATAATAAATGCAAATAAAAAGTTAAGAAAATTTTGTACAACTCGTCTATCATTATCTTATCAAGATGATAAGTTCGGGTTGGAGTCAGGGGTTAGGGTTAGTCAGTCGATCAGGGCAAAGGTTAGTTTGGATCAGGGGCTCTTGACATCGTTTTTTTTTTTTAATTTACATTTGTTTCGTAAATAAAAATAAGGTGAGTTGTAATAGCTATAATTATAAAGTGTTGTTGGGACGAACAAAACAAAACAAAAGATATTCTCCTCCTTAAGAAAAGCAATACTGATCTCAAACTCTGACCTTTTCTGGAGCCTTCATAAGTTTTCTTGGAAAAGGGTGTTGAAGTATTAAACCGAAAGAAGATTAAAAAATCAACAATATATTTTGTTCACTGAAATATGTTTATAAGACAATTAGTTCACATTTGTCAAGGTCGACAATGTATATCATCATCATCATCATCATCATCATCATCATCAACATCATCATCATCAGTCTTTTAGCGTCCGTCGTTGGACATAGACCTTCCCCAGGATTTACCACACTTCTCTATCATGGGCGTCACGGAGCCAGTACTTCCTGAACTTGTCTAGCTCGTCTCTCCATCTAACATTTTGCCGGCCTTGGTTGCGCATGTGGTCACGGGGAATCCATGTTGTGAGTCTTGATGTCCATCGATTGTCTGCCATTCTTGCAACATGGCCAGCCCACCGCCATTTGAGATTTTTTATGGATTCTATGATGTCTCTAACTCTTGTCTTTTCCCGGATGTACTGTGCTGTTTTGTGGTCTCTCCATGTGAGGCCCAGCTTTGTATACAGTGGCGATGTATTTGCCGTTTTGTAGTTACAGCCTGGATTGGTTAGGCACTTACGTGAGATTGCCTATCCTTTTTTTCTGTCCACTATCATAACGTAACTTTGACAAGACCGTAGTCAGGATAAGTACGAATAGGACAGAGCTCAGAAAGAATTGGATTCATGCCTTTTCCCACGGGCATCGGTAAGAAAGTGAAACAAACAGATTCAATCTGAATTCGATCTCTGTTTGGTGGTTATATTTTCTGACCTTCTTGTCATTACGCTACCACGCAGTATAAATCAAATCTTACCCCTCGTTTTTCTGTGTTTTCTGATTAAATAAGATCGGAGATTGTGGGATTAAGAGCCACAGACATCAGGAAATGCTCCAATCGTATCTTTCCTCTTCTGGATATAATTTGAGAAGACAAACAAGTAAGCATTTGATTCCTTGACTTCGATGAGATTGGCCATTTTATCTCCATTCATTTTTGACTGGTTTTTCTTTCATCTTAATTTCAGTGGCTTTTCACTGAAACTACTCAAACCGTTGGCCGGCACCAGTGATTACATAGCGGAGACATGAATCAAAGAATAAGCCCCAACCAAGACTTGAACACACTCACCTTTACCTAAACCTGTCAGTGAACGGCAACTGCTATGCCAATTTACCTTCAGGAGCTCCTATTTACAATAACCTACGCGAAACAAAGACGGGACACATGATTGATTCAATTTGGGGAACCTCACACACGAACGTGTGAGGTAGGAACTTCCTTAAAAATTCTCTTTAGACCTCTCAAGTATTGTTGCAAGGACATGGGGTCTCTTGACTTGAACCCGGTCCTCCCTGGGTCATACTACACAGAGCAATGCCAAGGGTATCGCATCTGCGTCTGTCTGATCAAAAAATAAATTTTGGATGATCAGCAAGCCCAGATCTTTTTCGGATCGAATCTAAACCATAGACTTACCCCCCAAGGAACCATTTCTTTATCACCAATCAGTGCTGTTTATTCATTGCTGAACGATGATGGTTTGTTTGGTTCCGATGAAAAGCAACTAAAATCAAGATGAAAGAATCACTAATGGAAAAATAATAATGACTGACATTGCTGTATCGAATAGAAATGATATATCAAGATCGTACTACTGCGTCTACGAGACACAAAAGCACAGCAGGGTAAGCACGGGTTTTTGCATCATCTTTGATGACCCTTGTATGCCTAATAGGATATCATTAAATGAAATCTTATATAGTTTTCTCCAAAGTTCAGAGATAATGCTATCAGCAAACGTCATTTGATAAGAGCTTCATTTTCAGGTCTGTGACATGAATAATTAACGATAGGTAAGCCTGATTGGCAGTAGTTAACCTTTCGTAAATACAAGGTGTTCTCCCGTGTATGAAGTTAAATAAGTTAATAAATCCCGTTGGGCTGAGAATATTCTGTTAATCTCTTAAATAGAGAAGATTGCATTTACTTCAAGATCGCGCTGATGATTGGAAAGATTGAGCTGACATTACTGTATTCTTCATCACCATCATCCTATTATTTACCGGTAACAGTTTCACATATGAGCTATGAGGATGCGTATCGTAGTTTGTAATGTCCAGTGGTTGTCTGACATGATAGTAACGTGACAAGCCGATCGCTATTTGAGTTTTCAAATTGTTGCTAACCTCTGACCTCTGTTTTCTAATATACTGAAATGTTTTGTGGTCTCTCCGTGTGATATTAAGCATGATTCTCTCTTGTGCATATTTTATGGTTACAGTTTTAAATCACCGTGTTAAATGCGTGAGATGTATTAAAATATTAAAAGCAGGGTCAAAATTGGGGGAATGGCATCATACTCAAATGTTTTGTTATTTTTTTTTTTTTTAATATGATAGCATTTTACTGTATCATGGTAATAAATCAACAAACCAACAAGCGTACAGAATTTGGATTTTTATCCCATAAGAGACTGGGTCAATTCAAACCAAATTTCAAGTGGGACTTTTAATTAACTTGATTAATTCTAACTGTAATTTTATCTTTGAATTCATACTAAAATGCAACAAACTGTTTGAAATGTGTGAACAGATTTTAAAACAAACACACAATCGCTAACGTCTACCCACCAATTTGAGCTAAGCCCGTTCGTTGCCTTTACGATCCGACACATGAATAAACATAACAAACCTGTGAAAACGAAGATACCGGAGGCGGTAGCCCTGAGGTATCTAAGGACAAATACATACACTTTATCCTTGTAGCATGAAACAAAGTATGTAATATGTTGAGCCACAACGAATACATCCGATGAAAATTGTGAGTTCTGTTAGCACTGTGGTGGTGTCTGATTATACAAGCATAGGACAAAATCCTTAACGAATCAAACCCTCAATAAAATACCTTCCTCCGACGCATTTTAGCGACTGTTGTTCTTTTCTTTTAGGCAACACTCACCTTTATTCTTCAAAGCACTTTTCTACCTTTTTTCAACAAATGTTTCTCGTTTCTTTTATACAATACGCACGACCGGAAAGCAAACAACATTGTTCGGTATTATCTTTTAATTTATTGGTAAATCAAAATGTCAAGCTTTGAAACTATGGTTAAATAGGATAAAAAACATGAATACCACATGGAATCATATTTTGATTTTTGAATGTAAAATGTAATTAGAATACGAGGCCAGGTAAAAATAAGATTATCACAATTTCTTAATTGTTGGTTGCGTCAAAAGAAGTTTTTAAAATAGATATTCATAGGATGAGATCAGGTCCAAAAATATATTGGAGTCAGATGAAAAAATAATGAATACTATTCGATAATATTTATGGAAAAAAGAGTAGAAAAGTGCCTCGGGGAACGAAATTAAATGTCGTATGAAAGAAATAGTCGTTAAAAAATAGAGAAAAAATGAAAAGTGGGTGTCGTTTATAAAGGAATAAAAAAAGAACAAATTATATATCATCTTTTAATTTTTGGTTACATCAAAATAAAAAGCCTTAGAAGTAAACATTTAGAATATGAGACTTGGTAAGAAAATATTTATGCTGTCATCCATCACTGAAATTTGGGGACTTCGAGAGGTTTTGTCCGGCTTTGCGTGTCAAGTGTTGGAGTCCTAGGCTTGGGGGTTTTATCCTTGGAGATTTGTCCTCATGGGGTTTTGTTTGAGCCCCGTGGTTATAAACTCTATTTTTTAAAAGTAATTATTCAGTTCAAAAGATTTCCGTTTAAAAAGTAATTGTTACATTACTGACGTATTGTAGCGATGGAGAAGTCTTCAGCATAACTCTCCTATAATAGAGATAACTATGGTTGAATCCAGGAATCGCATTATATAAGAGTGTAACATATAATCGTCGAGTTCACAAAACAGCACAGTATATAAGGAAGAAAACGGGAGTCAGAGACATTATAGAATCTATCAGAAAACTTAAACGGCAATGGGCAGGCCATGTTGCAAGAATGGACATCATGACTCACAACGTGGATCCCCAGTGATCAAATGCCAAACCAAGGCCGACAGAATATTAGTTGGAGAGATGAACTAGACGAATTCAGAAAAATACTGGCTCCGCGACGCCCATGATAGAGAAATATGGCGAATCCTGGGGAAGGTCTATGTCCAACGACGGACGATAAAAGAATGATGATGATGATGATGATGATATATCGCCATAGAGAACATCCAGCCTTCAAGAAGGGATTGCTTCTTTTGAAAATTATCGATTTTCCCTCCTCATTCTAGGGTTTGGAAAATTTAACGACGGACGTTAAGAGACTGATGGTGATGATATCATCATCATCAGCAGCAGCAGCCTTTAAAGTCAATCGTTGGATAGAGACCTTCCCCAAGATTCGACAGATCCTGGGTGTCGATAACTCCTGAACCAGTCTAAATTGCCTTCTTATTTTCAGTTGGTCACATATGATTTCAGAGGATCCACATTGTGGGCCGTGATGTCCAGCGGTTGTCTGACATTCTTGTAACATCATCTGGCTATTGCAATTTGAGTTTTCTCATGGATTCTATGATATCCCTGACTCCTGTTCTTTTGTATCTAGCATATTGTGTTGTCTTGTGATCCCTCCATGTGACACCAAGCATAATCCTCTTCTGCACAGTTCAAAGTAAGGATTACATTAAATTTGAAATCGTATTGTACACGAGTAAATATGACTCACATTCAAACGCCTTTTCATCACAGGACAGCGATAAATGTATAAAAATCGCGCTAATGTTACTTAAACGAGAAACGTATTTTAGAATTATTACATCCTGATTAACTAGATCTAATGTCTTCATCTCGGTTATTATATTCACAACATTTCGGTCGTTGTACCCTCCGGGTGTTCTTCTTCGGTTTCTTGTAGTAGACTGTAATCTTTTTAGAACTTTGAACCGAATCTTCTCTTCCATCCATTTGGGTACATTGTTCTCATTCCGCTGCCCTTTGCAGAGAATATCTCACATTAGATCCTTGTTAATCTGTCCTTGCAATGATGCTTGTCTGCTTCTTCCACCGAGACAAAATACGTATATGACTTTTTTTGCGCTACCTAACTCAGGAATTGAATTTACGACCGCCAGGTATATTCCTAGATATCATGGTTTTCATCGTCTTAACAATCTCAGTTACTTGCTCTTGTTTTGGATTTACTATAAAGTGCATTCGAATTGCCCTATGAGAACTTGTACTTTTCTACCACAGTAAAAGGAAGAGTTACCTTAGAATGGAATTACGTTTCAATGTTAATTTGCATCCTCATCATATTATGACTATAAGCGGTCACTGTTTATCTTTCCTAAGGGTAAATTTTTTTAAAAAAAGTGCCATAAACTAAAAGTTGAAATTTACTATTCTAATCAGTGTATTCTTTTGCAATGGATTCATGTCAAGCTTTAACAAGATCTATCAAATAGTTCTTATGGCATTATCTACACATACAGATAGATAGATAGATTGCACACATGCACGCACAAAGAGAATAGACAACAAACACACAGAGATAACAGACTTGGATATTTCGTAACTTGAACCTAAATTAAAATCTGACGCCAACCTTTTTAGCCCATAGAATGCATTTGAATAGAACTTATGAAATTAGATGTCTCAACAATCACTGACAAGTGGCATTAGCACGCACACACACACACACACACACACACACACACACACACACACACACACCCATCCACGCGCACATACATATATATATATATATATAATGAGAGATAAGGAGAGAGAGAGAGGGGGGAAGAGAGAGGGGGAGAGCGGAAGAGCAAGGGAGGGAAGGGAGGGAAGGGATTAAAGGGTGGATTAGGTTGCTTATATTCACTTTGCACTAATACCATTGGGAAAAACATACAGCAACCCCTCCCGTCTGTAGATATCTTGACAGAATGACACGTCACTGGCTCGTCACGACAGTTGAAGGAGAAAAGAGTGGGGAAGATAGCAATTGAGCAAACCATACCCCACCATAATTTGACCCAGGTAGTAGGAAAAACTCCAATAGTAAACCTTGACAAAGTATCTATCTATGTATCTATGTATCTATCATTTCATCTATCTCTGTTCATATCTATCTATCTATCAATCTATCTAGTTCTTTCACATTCCCATATTTTTTCAAGTGTACGGTTCACCTCAGGATTTTAATACCAAATGCTGAGGACTGTCTACACCTATCATATCGCAGTGTTCAACAAGATAGTCCCGTGGACATACTTGTTATTGAAGTGTGTTCGATCTCACATATATCTCACAATTGTAGCTTTTTGCCGGCCTATGCAACGTGTATGTGTGTATGTGTGTGTGTGTGTGTATGAGAGAGAGAGAGAGGGCGTGCGAGAGAGGAAGGATATATTTGATTCAGAGAATTTTGACCGTTTAGTCAAAACATGATACTATACTTCATATATTTTGATTCTTATTTTACAAGGGTAATTACAAGAATAATTCGTCTTGGCACTGGTCATCCATACCATGAACTGCACCACCCCATTAAGCGTAAAATTCATGTTCATCTTCCTCCTTTATTCTTCCTTTTCACCATGGAAGATTCTTCTTCTTATTATTATTATTGTTTTTTCCTCACATTTGTTTGTTTTATTCTTTCTTTCTATCTTTCTTTCTTTCTACCTTTCTGTCTTTCTTCTTCTTCTTCTTCTTCTTCTTCTTCTTCTTCTTCTTCTTCTTCTTCTTCTTCTTCTTCTTCTTCTTCTTCTTCTTCTTCTTCTTCCGGATATCTCCTCCAATGCTTCCTACAAGTATGTGTTGAATATTCTTGTCTGTGACTCTTATGTCAAGGAATCTACCCATTTTTTTTTACGTTACATGAAACACCACCACCACCATCACATCCACCCCCAACACCTCCTTGAACTTCTTTATTTGTCCTTCACTCCTCCCCCATCTTCCTCATCCCACTCCCTGATCATTATCACCTCTTACTCCTCCTCAGCCTCTTTCACCTAATCACCCTTCTTGCATCTTTTACCTTTTCCGTATCACCATCCTCTCCTTTACTTTTCCTCGACACCCAGCTCTACCACTAAACCCAGCACTTCACCCTTCACCGCTTCCGTTTAAACCATCTCTTCCTTATCACTCGTTTTCTGCCAAAACCTTCTCTGGAGATGGGACGTGCAATGGAATCACCACTTTCCCCCTTCTTCACCAACTTTTTTTAATCTTATTTTTTACTTATTTCTACCCCTTTACTAAATTTTGTCTCATCTCACTCTCTCTCTCTCTTTCTCTTGTCATCTCAGGCTCCACCTACCTTTAAGTGCCGACCACTTCACTCCCAAAGGTCTTAAGTGACACTGAACATTACGTAGCGGACATCTTCAACAGCTGACACAGGAATCTCATTTTGTGTGGCCCTTAACGAAAAGAGCTGCCATCTTGAAGTTTCATAACAAAAAGACAAGAAAAAGGAGAAAATATAAAACAAACCATTATTAATTTTAGACTGGTATTCCTTTCATCTAAATTTTAGCTGCTTTTAATCACTACTACCTAGACTGCCAATCTGTGGCCATAAGTAGCGATATTACCTTGAGATTTTTCATCAAATGAAGCATTGTAAATCATTATCAATTTATGATTTGTATTCCGTCCATCTTAATATGAGGTGCTATGCTTCGTTACTACCCACATCGCCAGTCTACGGTCAGGAGTAGTGATATTATCTTGAAATTTTTTTCCATGACAGGAAGCATTGTCTACAATTATTGATTTTCGATTTGTATCCCTTTCATCTTAATATTAGTTGTTTTTTTTTGTATATGACTGTGGGTACAGGAAATTATTAGCAATTTTTAACTTGTGGAGAATGCAGAGAGAAGATGAAGAAGAACCGGTAGAGAGAAAGAAGAAAAGGAAACAAGAGATAAAGGAAAGAAGAAGAGAGAGAAAAAAAACTGTGAGAAGGGAGAAGAACTAGAAGATTAAGAAGGAAAAGAATTAGTGAAGAAGAAGAAAAAGAAGAAGAAGAAGAAAAAGAAGAAAAAGAAGAAGAAGAAGAAAAAGAAGAAGGAGAAGAAATAAGATAACGATGACTTGAAACAGGCAGTAAAGAATTACGAAAAGGAAGCAGAAAATAATAGAAAGCAAACGAAAAAGAAGGGAAACCAGAAGATAGAGAATAATAATAATAATAATAATAATAATAATAATAATAATAATAATAATAATAAGAAGAAGAAGAAGAAGAAGAAGAAGAAGAAGAAGTGACCGTTGTAAAAATATGGCGTGGTTGATTGCTGCTATAAAAAATGGCGATATATTTGTGTGAATGATTGCAAACAAGTGTGTAACCTAAGTGAAATGGTGTTTAACGTTATGTGGGAAAATGTCAAATGAATCCAGTGAAGCGAAGAGATTAGAGGAAGTAAGGAACGATAAATTAGAAAGAGATAGATAAAAAAAAATGAAAGGCCAAGAAATACAAACAAGAAAAATACAGAAATGAGTGAGAGAGAAAAAAAAACTGGAAAGAAAGGAAGGGTGTCATAAGAAAAAGCACAGAGCAAAATGGCTTCCCGTGTCGTACGACACATGGGGCAGTGATTTGTCTCCATTTCTAGAACGATCCATGGAGACAGTACCATTATTTGTAGGTTGGGGTACAAACTAGCCCGACACCCGAGATGAACTGTGTTACAGGGCTAAAGGGTTCCAACCACCCCGTTATTCACCAATAGCTGTCATAGAAGTGGATTCATGCTTTTCCCGAAGACATTACTGCTAAGCGAAGGCAAACTGTCCCAGTTAGAGTTTGAATTCAGTTTGTCGATTCCTTACTCTGCGCCGTTAACCGTCAGGCCACCCAGCACTCCCTCGAGGAAAAAGAATTACAAGTGACATGTAAAAGAAACAAGTCAGTCTTTTTCCTCAACGTCAAACCTTCACGTTTTCACTTAGAGAAAGCACTTCGTGGTTTCTCTTTGGCATATCTGAATTACCGGTTTAATATTACTACTCATGCTCTTTGGGACCATTATCAAGTAAAACTTATGAATTGTTTATTTCTTGGGTTGAACGCTGGTAACTGAAACCGCGTGAAATGAAACTGGGAGGTCAGGGCGGGGGCAGAAGTATACCGTATTTTTTGTCGTGTAACATCAACATTTTAAATGAAATTTAGCATCCAAAAAGTACTTGTACGTTACACACGAGAGCCAAGTTTTTGACGGCAATCAATGCAAGCATGCACTGTGCTCCCATAGCAATGAAAATTTTCTTAGAGTAAAGGCGATAATCACGACTTTTCGAAATTCGAATCCACACACACACACACACACACACATATACACATATATATATATATATATATATATATATATATATATATATATATATATATATATATATATATATATATATATATCATAAATTGCATCATATTAAACAGAAACACTTATTTGAAATGATCGCCCGTTATTAAACGGTGAATGTACCATTTGGCGTAAACAACGTAGATAGAATTCAAATTCAATTTGGACAACGTAAATAGAATAAACAAATAAAGAAAATGGGGCTGCTGTAAGAATCGAACCAAGAGCGTTGCTTTTACAATTGGGCTAAACAGCCGCCGGTAATGCAAAGGCCCAAATAACTTTCTCAACTCTTAATTCCCATCTTGCTCATCCCCGGTCTATATCTGTTCTTCTTGTTTCTTTCAACGCGAAAATTATGTTATCAGGAAATGGATATATGATCCGATAAAATGACTATATGATGAGGATGCACTTATTTGAAATGATCACTCGTTATTACAACTTTATTCTTTAATTGCTTATTCTATTTGCGTTGTCTAGGCCAAACTGTCAGATATTCTATCCTTTTTTGTAAAACCTGCCGTTGATAGGTATCCGATTCAACGTTGCAAGCAATGCACATACCAATGTGCTATCAGTGGCAGGTTCGATTCCTGCAGTAGTCCCATTTTCTTTAACTGTTTATTCCACTTACGTTGTCTAAATTGAATGATATATTAACAGTAAAAAGACGGGAAATCATTTCAGATGAGTTATTAATATTCATTATAGGATTATAAATTGCGTTATATCATACTGAAATGATCTTCCGTTATTAATGTGCATGTATCATTTAGCCCAGACAACTTAAACAGAATAAACAAATTGTCTGGGTCAAATGATACATTCACTGTGTGATTACGGAAGATCATTTCAAATAAGGTTTCAATATGAAATAAACGCAATCTTTAATCATTTCTGTCGGATCATGTATCCATTTCTTATAAATATACTGTAAGGTAAACAACATGTATGGAAATTATATCATAACAGTGAAATACTTAGCCATTAAGAGGCAAAAACTAAAATTTGGGAACAGCATCCGACTTATGCCGCTACCCTTTGTGCCGGCGGGGAAGGGGACTACTTTGGAGGAAATAATAGAAACTAGGTGTTAGATGAAGTGATTTCTTTTCCCCGAACTTTTGAGTATATATATATATATATATATATATATATATATATATATATATATATATACACACGCGCACTCTTCCTACTCTGGTGGATGGGGAATTGTGCGTACATATATATATATATATATATATATATATATATATATATATATATATATATATATATTCAATAATTGAGTCATTCACAGACAGTTGTTTCGTTTTGTATTACAACTCTTCAGTGTGGATATAGACTATCCAATACCCAATCCAGTACCACGAGGTAGGATCGAAACCCTCAACTCCAAACCCAGAGGCTGGCATTTTATCCCTTCCCCTACGCAGAACTGGACGGTCAGTAGGACTAAATTTAAGCGATAAATTCACTTACGCAGAAATCCCCATCCACCTGAGTGCTTCATTCCAGAGTTGGAAGAGCATTGCTATATAGCTTATAATGAACAAGTTTCCTTACTTAAAGAGTGACACTTTATAATGAGCGCTCAGATACTACGCTCTATTCCTTGGCAGAGGGCTGGGAAGTAACACTTCTGATGTAAGTACTGAATGAAATTTGCCAAAAGCAGTGGAATTTACTTACCTACGTATTTTTAATTGATAAGGATCTGACAAAAAAAATATGATAGCAAAATTCACGAATTATCATGGACGTCGAAATAACGTAAGTCTATCAAGCAGACGATAACAAATAGTTTCTATAATTGCAACCACCATCTAATATAAATATCTAGGAAAATGTAACGTTAATTTTTAAAAAGTCATTTGCTCCTAAAAAAGAATAGACATAAGATTCAAGGCTTCAAAGACCCACCATCAAGTGGATAAAGGCGCTTTTGTTCTCTGGGAGTCGTGAGTTCAAACCCGTAGACAGGTAGAGCAGGAATATAAATGTAGGACGAGTCCGGAGAAAACCCCAAAACCCAATGTGTAAAACCACACTCCTGCGAAAAAAAAGTTCAATTCAGTGATGCGTGATAGTAAATTCTTTTTTTACCCAGTCTCGTATTTCGCTGTTATAATATAATTTCTATACATGCTGCTTGCTTTACAATATATATATATATATATATATATATATATATATATATATATATATATTGTAATTAATGCTCCTCTATTCAGGGTTGAGCACTCTTTAAGTGAGGTAACTCATCCATTGTAAGCTTATGCAATGCTCTTCCATACGAATAGAGCACTCTGGGGGATGAGGATTTTCTGCGTAAATGAATATATCGCTTAAATTCAGCCTTACTGACCACCCAATTCCGTAGTCCAGAGGTACTGGATGGGTTAAAAGTCTATAGCCACACTGAAGAGATGTAATACATCGAAACAGCTGTCTGTGGATGACACAATAATATATATATATATATATATATATTATTATTATTATTATTATTATTATTATTATTATTATTATTATAATAATAATAATAATAATAATAATGATAATGATAATAATAATATGGTGAATGTATCATTTGGCCGAGACAATTTGTTTATTCTATTTGAGTTTCCCAGCCTAAATATCTTGAAGCTTTTTACTCTGTTGTATTCAAAAATTGAAAAAAAAAGAAAAGAAATGATTCCACGTATCATTTGTTATTTTGAACTCTTTCATACGACACTTAATTTTATTCTTCGAATAACTTTTCTCTTAAACGGAAAAGATTGATATTAGTGAAAGAACGAGATACATTCTTCTCCTTCTTCGTACAATTATTATTAATGTTGACTTGTCAACCCCCTCATCCCAACTTTCCGCTGTTTTTTTTTTTTTTTATCATAACTTCGAATCAGATCGTAATTCCTCAGTAATGATTAAACAGCGTGATAGGAAATAAAGAGTAACCCCACGAAGAGAATCGAACTCTCCCTCTCTACTTAAAGGAAGACCAGAATACGCCTGGCCGCTTTAACCGCAGGGACAAAGTTAAACAGAAGCTGTTTTTACACCTTGAGCCTAACTCCCAGTTTTGACAAGGTTTCATGGCCGAACGATTCAAGCAGTCATGAATTTATTGGTCTTCCTTTAGCTGGAGGATGTGAGTTCGATTACGCTATTTAATCGTTGTTCAATTCAGAGTGGTGATAAAATGAGGGAAAAAATCAAAATTAATAATTATGCCACAATAATTGAGAACCATGCAACGTGCACATGAAAGAATAATGCTGGGCCTCACATGGAGAGACCACAAGACAGCACAGTACATTCGAGAGAAAACTAGAGTCAGGGACATCATAGAATCCATTAGAAATCTCAAATGGCGATGGGCTGGCCATGTTGCAAGAATGACAGACAACCGATGGACATCACGACTCATGGATCCCCCGAGGCCGGCAGAATATTAGATGGCGAGACGAGCTAGACAAGTTCAGGAAGTACTGGCTCCGCGACGCCTATGATAGAGAAGTGTGGCAAATCCTGGGGAAGGTCTATGTCCAACGATGGACGTGATGATGATGACTTCGTCTAATAAGAAGAATAAAATTAAAAATGTCATAGAATGAAATGCATAAAAATATCGTAATAAATATTATATTTGTATTTCAGGAAATACGAAATTATTCCATACGTATATGAACTTATCTTTTTCCTCATTATAGATATTGTCAGTTTCGACTCAGCATACCATGCTACGAACTATTGGTTTTCACTTGACATGAAGTTGACAGATATCGCTCACAAGAGTTAGTCTAAATATCATTCTACTAACAATTACTTACCTTAGAATGTTACGCTTTCAGTGATAACATACGGGAGAGGTTAGATAGTTTATTAAGAGGGTAGGAAGAGGAAAAAGGAGAGAGATAAGAAATTTGGGTAGTCTAATAAGAGGGTAGGAAGAGTGGGGGTAGAAAGAAAAATTAGGTTGTTTAATAGAAAGGTACGAAGGGAGAAAGGAAAAAAAGGCTGTTTACTGGAAGGATAGGAGATTTTCGCATATGAAACAAATTCATGTTAGTATAATGTTTAGATAAAAACATGAACTGAAACAGAAGATAGGAAAGGATAAGGGAGAGAATGGGAAGATACAAGCAAAAGGTGAGCAGGGCTGTAATAGACCCAGGCCATATGGAAAATAAACGCCTTATTTGAAGGTAAAAATCAAGTATTTTCATAATCAGTGCTAAATAAATAAAATGTGTGTGTGTATGTACCCCTATATATATATATATATATATATATATATATATATATATATATATATATATGTACATGCACCATACAAGATGGATTTACATATATGTAACAGAACAGATTAAATAAAGTAGAACGATACAGATGAAAAAAAAAGGTATGAGAAGTGGAAGGCCACCTAAAAATCGCAGCTTCATGCTAACTGACCCTCCTAGCCCCCACCCCACCCCTTTACCCGGGTCTTGAATGAAATTATGGATAATCTCAGTTGTCAACACCCGTGAAATTTCTACGGCTTCAGTTAGTATTTATTAATTAGATTAAATCAAGTCATAAAATCCAAAATCCCTAAAGACTGGGAAAATAGTAACATTATCCTGATTTATTCTTAATAGACGAAGCATTGTCAACCATTATTAATTTTGGTCTAGTATTTTCTTTCATAAAATTAGGATGAAAGAAAATACTATTCAGAGATTGATAACAACTGGGAAAGTTGTTGAGCGGCCCGAACTTCACAAGAAGCAGACGAACAATCCACTGACCGACGGCCATTAAAACTATCGGCTGTCTTTTGCGTCTTGTTTACTGTGTTGCAGCTAAAAGACGTCTGGTCTGTTGGTTTCGGGAAGGTGTTGTAAGGTGAGCGTTGATAGAATGATTTACAAGCCGGCCATAAAACATGGTGAGTGCCGGGAGGGTTTTGTGTTGGGGAAGTCCTAGGAGTTTGAACGTTAGGGTGGAGAAAGCAGGCGAAAAAAAAAAAAGGAGAAACGAAAGATAGGAAGGAAAAACAGAAGAGAAAAAAAAAAGAAAAAAACGGAGAAGGGAAAGAAAAAGAAGGAAGATCATGACAGAGAGAGAAAGAAAGATTTGTGACGAAATGGAGAAAACAAAAGAATAAAGGAAGAACGAAATAGGTAGAAATGGAATTGAAGATGAAGAAGGAAACTGAATAACTGAGAGTAGTGAAAGAAGAAGGGAATAAAAACGAAAGGAAGAAAATGAAAACGGAAACGAAAAAGGGGGAGAAGAAGAAGAAAAAGAAAAAGAAAATGATGGAAAGGAAGGAGAAGAGTAAATAAAACGGGAAGAGACAAGAATGGAGAGGAAAAAGAAGAAAATGAAAAGGGGAAGAAATAAAGGAAATGATAAAAAGAAGAAAAGATAATAAGAAGAAGGGAAAGGAAAAGGAGATAAGAGGAAA
>OY735226.1:19914407-19924407 GCA_963457665.1 Thysanoteuthis rhombus
GACCGATGATAATAGTCTTATAATAAAGAAATTGAGAAGAAGGGATATATAACATTAAAGGGTCAAGAAGGAGAAACAACGAAGAAGCAAATTGCTACTCTTAAGCAGTGTTGCTGAATATGGTTTGTTATCTATAGCTAAAACTGTCTCCTAAAATGGCTAAGATCGTTTAGATTTTTCCCTTTCCTGCTAACTATAGCTAGAATATATATATATATATATATATATATATATATATATATATATATATATATATATATATATATATATATATATAAATATATAAAGCCCACTTATCAAATAAAATCACAAGTTATTAAAACCTCAAAACAGATTATTGGTTAAAAGTGCGCATTTACTTTTATTAAACTTAATAACTTACCAGATTTAATCATCTAAAGATTGGATATCACCTTCAAATGGCGATAAAGGTGAACAGGGGTCATTTTTGCTCAACTATGAAGCCATGGGGTCTATGATTTATAAGGACTTTTACTGCAACATTTATTTAGCCTTATTAATCGATATTTCACTGCCAAAAGTGCTTTCAGCATTTTTACTTCCATTCTCTCTCAATTTCGTTTTAATTATGTTTAACTTACTACGAATTCTCCAAACTTTGGTATTTGTGTGAGGCGATATCTTGTCGTTTTCGCAGATTCTTATAGGCCAAACAGGGGAAAGTCAACTAGATTTAGCCAAAAAAAATGGCAAATCTGGCAACCCTATTCTCAAGTTGATTGAAACGAAAATGAAGAAGAATGTAGAGAAGCAGACGACAGCTAAAGCGTCTGTTTTGGTTACAAATGGCGGATCAATTTTCACCGGCGGTAGTCACCTTTACAGTAAAGCGATTTGATCCCAGCGCTCAACTGGGTGCTTAACACCGGCACAGGCGCGATAAATTACGGCCTATTAACGTACACAGTGGTCACTTTTATATATACACCTGCCATTAAAACGGACATGTTTGATGATTCTGTTATAGTCTTTCTCTGGCGATGGCGAAAACAGTAGGGAAGGCGCCGTTACATCGCTCGTGGTCATAAATCAGAATGGCCTAATGGAGGAGAAATAGAGCAAGTGAAATGGTGAGAAAGAGTGAGACAGGAAAACGATGAGAGGAAAAGAAGGAGGCAAGCTTGAAAGAAAGAAAAAAAGGGGAGAGAGAGAGAAAGTGAGAGGATGTGTGAAGGGGAAAGAGAGAGGTGGGTCAGCGAAGAAAAAGGGAAATAAGAAAGGGATGAAAATATCAAGAAAGAAAGAAAGAAAGAGAGAAAGGAATGGGGAAAGGTGGGATGAATGAGAAAGAAAGAAAGAGAGAAAGAGAGAAAGAAAGAGAGAAAGAAAGAGAGAAAGAAAGAGAGAAAAAATGGATGGATTGAAGATACCGAGAGAAAAGAGAAGCAAAGGAGGAGAAAGAAAGGGAATTGTAAACCGGAAGATAGCAGTGAAAGAGAGAGAGAGAGAGAGACAGAAAGAGAAACGAGATGGGAACAAACGAGGAGAAAAAAAAAAGAAAAGAGAGGCAGAGAGAGAGCGTGAGGAAAGGTGTCAAAAAAAGAAAAGAAAATAAGAAACAGAGAAGAAAACGAAAGGTAAAGACAATTGGTGGAAAATTGAAAGAAATGGACAAAAAGACGAAAAGGAATCAAAGGGGGTCGAGAGAGGGGAAATAGGGGAATTTTGAAAGATTGCAACGTAAACGAGACATTTCCGCCATGAAGGCAAACACTCTCCTCTCTCCGGCGTCTTTCTTCCCCGTCTCTCTCCTTTAACGCAACTTCTGACCACCGCTGACCCCTTGGGCTGCAGTCAGTTCAGTCTCTTATCTGACTGTGTAAACGTCAGGAAAATATATTGGTTATCCTAAGTGTTGACGGTAGAGGTGGTGACCGCGGTCAACGATCAGACCTTATTGTTCTGGTTATTGTCTGAAGCCACTCCCTTGTTATGGTTCCACCGGAATTATCTGTAATAATAGAGGTCAGTGCTTCTCAGTGTGCGTTATCCAAACCCGTAGGAGGTCTATCAGACGCGGGGACTGTCGAGGAATACCCAGAGGAGGCCAAACGTACGTTCTAAGCCGTAAAAATATTTTCATTATCTACCATGGTAATTTGATATTCGAGCTTTTTATTTAATTAATAATGATGATACCAAGCTATGGAGAAATGGCACGAAAGGCTGGGCTCTCCAGACTCGGAAAGGCGACCAGTTTAGGAGAAAGACAACCCTAATTTAGAGTCTGGGAGTGGAGCCCCTTTAAGGCAGTTGTGTGTTGACTTTGACGTTCTTCCGGCAGCTCCTGTGGCCAAGCTGATGCCAAACGTATTGAGCTGCTTTCTTTGGGAAAGAGAGGCCGGAAGGGGATTTCGTTGACTGGGCATCCGAGGATCTCCGTACGCTTCGGTTGGCTTGCGCCCTGGAGACTTCGCGTCAGTGTCGGTACCTTATCAATTGAGATAGAAAGAGACCCCCTTCTTCTTCTTCTTCTTCTTCTTCTTCTTCTTCTTCTTCTTCTTCTTCTTCTTCTTCTTCTTCTTCTATGATGATTGGCTCATACCATGAATGTAACAGTTTTTTTTACTGCTGCTACCGACTGTGGGTGTAATTCATTTTTAACTACTACTACTACTTCAGGGGTAGAAAGGTACTGCAAGGGGGCCCAAACAATCATCAACCAACTTTGTCCCCATCAACCATAATGATATGCAAGTGACGAGATGATTTTTTTTTGTCGAAAAACGACTCGTCCCCGGCATGTCACGATGAAATCAAATGAATTCATTCATTAGTATGACAAGTCCCTGTCGATGACTATAACAGCTAACTGTTGTTTGGGCTGTAGTTATGGGAAAGTGATGTGCCCAAGTCATCGTTCAACTACTGTCGTCTCCGTCAACAATCTGTTTTTATGGGTTAGCTCAGGTATTTGGATTCATGCCTCTCGAAATAATACTAGTTTCAAGTAAACGTAAGCAGTCTCAGCTGACTGGCAATGATACTGACTGAAGTAATGTGGATTCATACTTTTCTCAGGGGTATCAGTGCAAAGTAAATATAAACAACCTCGGCCGAATTCCGAACCATGAGCCGGTTCCGTTTTCTGAGCTGATAACCGTTACGCTACCTCAGTGAAATAGGGTGGGACTAAATCGTGGTGAGCCTGGAAGTGAGTAATTCTTTTGTTTGTTGGTGCTTGAGACATTCGGTAAAAATAACCAACTTGGTCACAGCAGGGTTAAACCCCACTGCTACTTCTATTCCAACCGAAGATGATTACTGCAGTTTTTGTATTGCAGTCCTGTCAAAATTATTGTCCATTTTTTCTCCAATTTGACTTTTCATTTTCATTTAAAATACGAAGATGTGGAGCATGCTAACTCAACCGAGATCAACTACCATCAAGTTTGTTTGAGACCAACCTGAGATCACACGAGATCAACAATGGTTTCAATTCTCCTTGCATAGAATACTATACTGGTTGCTGAAACAATATTGCATAACGAAAGGTATTTGTAGTTTTAATAAGGTTTAATAATGGAATAAGTTAAATTTGACAATAATTTTGATGTTACTGTACAGAGCAGGCCATGAGTTGTTTAGGAGATAAAACATTCCATATTTTTCTTATTGTGCTTATTACAAAGTTTGAATGACTAGATTTGATTTTAGGCTTAATCTTATTTTTTGCAACAAGTATGGAAAATTATGTCCTTCAAATGACGCCTTTCTTGCCTTTAAAAGGTAATTAGGAACGAATTCATTGATTTCTGGCCCACCTTGTATATACGTAAAATAATTAAATTCGTAGATAACCATGCGAGGCTTGTCATTTTTACTCAGTTCGTGATTTCAAATAACGATTGGAAAATGTTAATTTTAATTATAGTTTTATTTTTGCGTGACGCTATAGACAAGCAGTGAAGAGTTTACTCCCCTAGATTTGGTGAAGTTTGTCCTTGTTACGAGGGGAAAATAACGTCCATTCCAACATGGACTTGAGTTCGACAATATGCTTTTGAAGAAAAAAAAAAACGTAAGTACAGATATACAAAACGATACCGATTCTCACAGAGTCAGTCTGGAGAGAAGATCACACCGATGATTGAAAGAAAAAAAAATCTTGTTAAAGTGTGGGTTATCGCAGGGTTGCTGTGCAAACAAATATTTGCTCGTTGAAGACACAATAACATCAAAGCGACAGTACGTGATCTATTCGTACACACGAGAACTAACAAAAGAAATTCATCATTGAATTCCTGAGTGAAGGCGCGTGACTTCAATTTGATTACCATCAGTCGAAAAAATCACGCCAGTCATTCTTTGGTGAATGAATGAGAGAATAAAGTTCAATGGCACATTGATTCCTATATAATGGCCATATAAAACATTCCATGTACATTCTTGTGAAACTAGTTTGCCCGTGTCGTCGAAAAAGACGGCATACATGAAATATATGGATGTACATGTTGCAATTTATATACTTAGATAATAGGAATTTGTATTGCTGTGAATTTGGAAAATAATATTCTGTTGACCACAAACGTTTTTTTAAATTATTTTCTTTATTTGCTTTTCTTGCTTTCTATTTTGTTGTTCTTCAAATTCATCGTTTTCATTTCATCATCGGAACATGGATGGATGTCTGTTTTACTGAAACATCTGCTTGAATGAAAAACTGTTTTACTACATAAGCTGCGTCCATTAGCGTAATAGAAGACATCTGCATATTGCTAATTATCATATGAGTGGATGTATCCATACTGATATGAACCTGATAAATAACACAGCGGATTAAGGACAAAGTGAACACCAATTGATACGAAATGGCGTATGGAGAAGAAGTGATCGCCATTAAAGTATAAGTAAACCTTTTTGAGCGTTTCCAGACACCCAAATTGATGATTATGGTATGTAAGGCATTGTCATCAGAACTTGGGACGGTTGGAGGGACTGGAAACTGAGCTGTGGGAGAGGAGGAGGGAGAGGTTATGTTCTAGTTCAATTACGGTTCGCTGCAAAATATACGTTGAACGCTATTTTCACTTTTGGTCTTTTTTTCGTGAAGGCAGAAAACTTGCGTAGAGCAAACTTTCGAAAAAACAGGGATTATCTGTGTGACTTAGAAACCATCAACCAAAACTGCCACCAGAGGTTGTTTTCTTCAGTTTTGAAGTTGGTTTGGCTGATTGGCTGGCTGGCAATGTATCACGCGTTCAGGGCCGCGCCAGTAGGGCTAAAGAAATGAAATTTCCAACATTTACTGATTAAGTCTGGAAGACTTTTTTTTCTTAATACCCACCCCAGTGGGTTTTTAAAGGGGGTTCAGTTTGCAACGTAACTCTACGCCAAAACGATCCCTAGTTTTTGTCCAACAGCTTTAACGTTTGTTTTTTGAAAAATTCAGACGTTTTTACTAATTTATGCCCAACAAAAGGAGAGAGAAGTAACTCATCTATTGATCACCCATTTTTCCAAATTATTTAGTTGATCACACAGAATGTTACCAAAAGACGTTGGTTATCTGACAGCTTCTTTCGAGTGACAAAGCATCAATAATTTTTGACTTGTAATTATTTCATCTTAATTTCTGTTGCTTTTTATTGCGATTTCCAGGTAATCATTCCACGACCACTAGTAAGCAGCTGAATCGGAAATAAAGAATACAGCTCCGGCGAGGTTCAAACTCGTATCCCTTGTACTCGGGAGTCTTTTTCTCCAAACGCCCGAAACGCCAACATCTCAGTGTACATAAACTAAACGTATTAGTTGGGATATCATTTGAATTTCTCTGTTCGTAACCATGGATTCTTCAACTTGAACGTAACAGATTAGCCGGTGAAAATATATCCTACCCATCATTTTAAGCTATGGACTCTTCCACTGAAATGAGTTCTTCAGTTCTTTTTCTAGAAAAATAATCTAAATTCCGGTAATTCACCGCTTTTCAAAATTCGCTTTACCATACTTTTTTGGAAGAAAGACGAAAAGCGAAAATAGCATTCTGATTTCGCTTTGCAGCTAGCCATTATAGAGACAGTGCACACACACACACACACACTCTCTCTCTCTCTCTCTCTCTCTCTCTCTCTCTCTTCTGTACACCTTATTCCTGTACTCTCATGATCACGAACTCCGATGAATCAGTCGGAGACTATTTCTAGGGCCTCGGGACGCTCAAAAAATTCCTATATTAATTGATGGTAATTGCTTTTTCACTTTACGCCATTTTGGCTTACGGAATGCTTTTATCGGAATGCTCTACTTTTGGATAGCGGGTAAATCTGTATATCTGTAATTTTTTTTTTCACGGAGATAGACTAGTTACAAGTCATTCACTATGCTCAACCTAAGAAATTCAAATAACGTTACAAGGGGTATTTCTTTCATCTGATTTCTATTGTCTTTTTTTATATCAACATCCAGATCGTCATTCTACGATCGTAAAATGTGCCGCACATATCGGAAATAAAGAATATGCGTTTACATCTTGTGCTTTACGGTGCACAGCCTATGGAAACAGCAGAATAAAGTAGTGAGACATTAAATGTTAGTTGCGAATATGTATTCGATTTTAGTAAGAAATGTTCAATACATTTTTATAATAAAACCAATGCATCCCCCAATAGTCCTTAAAGGAAGAGTATGCATTCTCCCAGTTGTCATCTATGGAGCTGAAACATGAAACCTAACCAAGAGACTGACCTGCAAACTGAGAAGCATGCAACGGGCACATAAAAGAATCATGTCTAACCGCACATGGAGTGACCTCAAGACTACCCAATGCACCCAGGAGAAAACAGAAGTCTGAGACATCATAGAATCCATTAAAAAACTCGAATGGCAGTGGGCTGGTCATGTTGCAAGAATATCAGACAATCGATGAGTATCACAGCTCACAACATGGATCCCCACAGATCACATGCAAAAACGAGAGCGGCAGAATACAAGACGGAGGGACGAACTAAATACATTCAGAAAGTATTGGCTCCGAGACGCCCTCGATAGAGAAATATGTCGTATCCTGGGGAAGGTTTATGTCCAACGACAGACGTTACAAGAATGATGATGATGATGATGATGATGATGATGATGATGATGATGATGATGATGATGATGATGATCGCTAGGCATTTCTTCAGTAAATGATTTGTAATGACAGTGCATTTCTATAATCATCTCTTGCAGTTCCAATCTCTTGAAAATCACTTGCTAAACACTTTAATTTAGAAGGAATTCTCGCATTGAATCTTTTGCTTAACATTTCAAAAGGTTATTGGTTATAGATTCCTAATAGTGAAATCAGTTACAACATCTAAATTAGATTATTTCCAACCTGTATCATGCAGAAAATCATTACCAACATATTTCTCGTTATATAAGTAAAAAAGTCTCTCATGATCAGATTATTGTGTTTATTGCAATTACAATATAAAATTTTGTGGTATTAGAGCGTTTGATGTCCAAGTCACTGGTAGGATTTAAGTCTCATCAATCTTTTAAAAAGTATACACTTTTTTATAATTTCAAAATATTCAAATTTCTCAAATGATTTTAAATGTATTAGAAAGCCCCCAATTTTTTGTCAGTCCTAGACACTGTGCTTATTGTGCCTAGTTGATAATAAACCCCGCTCATTGTAATAAAACGATTTCTAGATGCTGCGCCCATACCCATTACTATTCTTACGTATAGCAGTTTTATTATTAGTGGTAATAGTATTTTGATTTATTTTTAGAAGGTGATCATTGCCAACTAGGGCACCAGGCAAACTGCGATAGATGACGGATGAGTTTGTGGGGTTGGATTTAGTCTTCTGTCAGCCCTATGGCTCTTTAGGGCAATTGCCGTACATAGGTAAGCTGTCTTGAAGCAAAAAGAGGTTGGAGGTCGAGTCTCCCCTTGGGCTTCTTCTTAGATTGGAGATCTGAGCAGTTAGAAACAAGTGCAGGTCAACATTTGATAATGGTTGACAATGCTTAATTTGATTTAAAAGATAGTATAACAGCTCCCGATGCTACAGGTGTACATAAAAACAATGGCCCCTGGTACGACGACAAGCGATCGGGGAAATATAAAGAGTGAGCTTTAATGGTTAGATTTGATCTTCTGCCAACCATAAAGCTCTTGTAGATCAATATTTACAGCAGCTGTTGTACATTGACAGGCTTGCCAATGCAGAAAATTAGCGAGTTCAAGTTCCGTATAGTGCTTATTCTGTATTCCCAATCCACACTGTTTACTCATTGCCATAGACTAAAAGTCTGAGTTGTTGCAATGAAAAGCAACTAAAGTTGAAATGAAAAAAAAATCACTAATCAATTTGCAAATGTATTTCTAGAGTAAAGCTATTGCTATGGATTTTTATCACAACATAATTTCGAATGATTCTCTATATATATGCTTTTAGAACTTGCTTTGTCTCCTTATCTGTAATCGATAAATTGAGCAAAAGCTTTGGCGTATTTGTTTAGGAATTTTCTTTCGATGAAAAGCATCTGGAATTAAGATGACGGAAAATAAGGGTCAACATTTGATCGTGGAAGTGAAATGCATTCTGGGATCCGTCGATAAGATTCAGTAATGCAACGAGAGAACGTATCTGTCATGTTCAATTTCAGTTTCAATACTAACGATGTCCACGTAAGTAAAATATAAGATGAAAGTCAAATTCGAAAAAAGAACTCATTGGTAAATCTTTCAGATAACAAATACCAAATGATACGAAAGGTCTTTGATGTGAAGACAGCCAACAAAAAGAGGTTATTTTTTCTTCTAAAGATTTGATGATTTTCAGTCTTTTTTTATCATTTCTTTCTATCATTCATCGAGGTTTTCATTAATTGTATTCTTCGACCATCGTTTTTTTCTCTCTTTGTAATTGGTATTCGTTGAATATAATTGTAATGCTATGGACAAATCCTTCTTGATTAGGAGAGTCTCTTTATTTCACTCAGCCTTCTTGCATATCAGGGAAGTTCCGGTGGAACAGCAGTTAGCAGCACAAGATATGGAATCGACGGTCCGAGTTCCAACTCCGATTGAGACCAGCTGCGTTCACTTAGCGCCAATGCACTAGGGAAAGGCATGAATCAATATATTCTATCGCCGGCTACAGGTAAAATAGTGGGTGATGCGAATGACACCACTGGGTGTTTCTTGCCTTTTAATCAATTACACATATCACAAACCCTGAGGAACTTCGAAATCTAGTCGAAATAGTGGAACTTGTCATACGTTGAGTCCTTGCTACGATAGCTGAAGCCATAGCCAGTGGAAGGCCAATACTTCATTTTACTATACTTTTTTTATCAAGACTGGCGGAGACACTTATTAACAACGTAGGAATTGAGAGAGACAATTTGCTAGAACAGGGTTTCTCTGTCTTTTTTCCTTTCACCCTTCCTTTGGTTATCTTCTTAAGTAAACGTCTCCTAAAACTTCTTAATGTAACTGAAATGACATTTTTACTAACGCTGTCCAATCAGTGTAACACAAGTTCTCGATGTCTTGCTACTAGATTCTCGAAATTCAGCTTTCTATTTGCGAGTTTCAGTTTTATGTCTCCTCGCATGCATTTGTTATATCGAATCGATGAAATTGCTTTGTCGACCATATTGAACAGTCGCAACATTCAAAGATGGCGGTGGTTTCGATCCTTATTTATATGTTTATTTGCTTGTGTGTTCAAGCACTCCTGGCTATACTGTTTTGTCTACAGACTTGAAAATTGGCGCAAGCTCTCTACTACACCCCTTCTAAGAATGATTCTTAAGAAAACAAATATTTAAAAACTTTTTGGGGGTTCTTATTCTGACAGGTTTATGATTAGCATCCGGATTCTGAAGAATCTAGAAGTTTCTTACTCTGTTTTAGATTTTTTCTAGCGGAAAACGCCAGTGATGTCATAAATGTAATTTATTCTGATCATATTTTTCTCGGTGGAATTTCTTTTACGCGACTTCAAATTTCGACGTTACGGTTGTTCAATTAT
>OY735226.1:19929407-19939407 GCA_963457665.1 Thysanoteuthis rhombus
GAATTCGAGCTTTCAGACGGTGGGGCAGCGACAACTGAGCGGGGACAATTGAGCAGAGGACAATTGAGCGTGGGTACAACTTAGCTTGAGACAATTTAGCAATGAACAATTGACAGATCTATATTATACCTACTGTTATTTATGTTTTCAATCATAAAATGGTAATATTGAAAATTTAAAAATACAAAATATTCAATATTCAATATACGCAACGTATTTACTAATACTTATGATGTATTGCAGTCATATGCCAGACTATAAAAAGCAAGTACATTCTGAACAAATTATACATAACAGTCCGATTCTGTCTGTAACGTCTACCTTCCCCGACCTTCCACTAATCTTTAATTCCTGATTTCAAATGCGATTCTATTATAAAATCATTAACAATACGTATCCATATTACATGTTTATATATTAAGCATGTAATTGTCATATTCTCTCAGTTATCAATTCCTGACTCTTAACAATCCCTTCCTTTATGATTTTCAGTGCACAATATTCCGATCATTACGTATATTATGAAGTTTATGTTACGCATGGTACTTTTTTATATTACTTATGTTGTATATTACTCGTATATGATGTTGTACGTGTTATCTATGTTTCTGATGTGGTTTATATTACTAATGTTTTATATGCTACCCTGTTTATGTGATTTTACTTATATCGTGTGATCTTCTGATGTCACCTGTTATACTATGTTAATCAGATTACATCTAAAGCATATACTGCTAAGATGAATTCATACAACAAATGTCGCGAACAAAAAAATTGCTGTACCTCCAGCAAAGCCTTCTTCAGATGATGTTAGCGTGGTTTCGGGATTGAAGAATCATTACAATCAACCCAGGATGCCCTAGCAGTACCTCACGATGCCATCGAGCTTTGTTGATGTTTGTCACCGAGTGGGAGTGTCAGACACGCGTATATGCAGCCTCTTCCGATCTTGTAGCCCCTAAGTATATTTCCTTTTTTTTCTACTGATGACTGAGGTGCGGATGACCGAAGACTGCGTCTGGAAAAGTTTGGGTTTATTCTGCACTAATACTCTTGAGAAGGCATGAATCTATCCCCCCCCCCCCCAGCTATGGATAAAATAGAGCTGGGTTGAGTGTGTGACGCCAATTTGGGTGCGTGTTGCCTCTAAGTCTAATTCACATATCGCAAATGGCCCGAGGAAGTGGTAATGTGCTATGGGGAGCCTAAGCTGGGTCGCTCGAAGCCACTGTCAACGTAAGGGTTTTAGTTTCGAGTTTAGATGGGTAGGAGCTGGCTATAAAACTCCGGCACACGGCTTCGTTAGGAAATTTAATGTTCGTCCAGCCACGACTTAAACATTGCTCTCCAGCGAGACGACTAATATATATAGTTTCCTTCGTACTTTTCCGGTTTTCTCCGTACTTTTCCGTTTTCTTCGTACTTTGCCAGTTCATATTACTTATCTGATATCACTTATATTACTTATCGAAAAGTTTGCTTCTTCAATAGTCAAGTATACATTTCGTGGTAGCGCCTCTCACCAATTCTGCAAAATGGCACTTACGCACAAGGCTTTTGTACTACCAGTCTCTCCCAAACCCTTATCTCTCTTACATGTATTGATCCAACATTTGCGTCCGTCTCCTGAACACTTTTAACCCAGTCAGTCGCCTCGGCTTCAAATGATATATTCTTTTAAAAAGGCGATGCATCAATTACATTTAGGTCTGTATATTTTCTATTGTAATCCATATACAATTCGATTCACTCGCTGGCTCATTCTTTCGCGAGATACAGGCGTAGACAAAGTGCCGGGGCGTACGAGATATAATAGACAAATGAAACAGAAGAGAGAAAAAGAAAAAAAAAAGCGCAATTTCACTTAAAGCGGGTTTTGTGAAATTATGGAATGGCCCAAAGTGGAAGCGAAACGAAAAGAAAGAGCGAGACGAGGAATTCGGTTTTCAATTAGAGAAGAAGATAATTTTTCCCGAGTTGTAGCTGAAGAAATCTGTTAGCTGCTGGGGGAGACACTGAAGACTGAAGACGTTGTCTGTGATACGGCACAATAAGCCCGAGCACAAGCGAATTTTAGGAAAACTAGGATAATGGTGCTAACTTGGCATATATCTTGTGGATTGGGTGAGACTTTTATACATCGATCGAAATATCAATAACTTTCTCTTCATTGTTGTATTGATTTGATTATTTCTATGCACCCCAGCCTCTCATTATACGAGGGTGGTTCAATAAGTCCGTAACCCGAGACGTTATTATTAGTTAAAGTTCGATTCGAAAATTTCACTGTATAATATTTGATACGTTTGGACGTTTCCTTTCTTCCAATACAGCCGAAGGAAAGTTTAAGCCCTAGGAAGGATATTATGTTTGAAAAATAAATTTCTATTGCGTAAAATAAATGCCTTTTCCATCATTAGACTGCAGAGTCATTCATCTACCTACGTATCATCTATCTATCTATCTATCTATCTATCTATCTATCTATCTATCTATCTCAGTCTATTCGTAAATATCCATCTATCCTTCTCTCAGCCTATTCGTATTTATCTATATTCGTATCTATCTATTCGTATCTATGTATATCTATCTCAGTCTATTCGTTTCTACCCATATCAGTCTATTCATATCTATCTATATATGTATGTATGTATGTATGTATGTATATATATATATCTGTCTATCTATCTATCTTTCTCGGTCTATTCGTATCTATCTATCTATCTATCTATCTATCCCAGTCTGTTGATATCTAAATATCTCTGTCAAATATATATAAGTCTGTCCCTATCTCCCTCCAATTCGTATCTATCTACGACTACGTATTTCAATCAACCTGATTGGTTATATTAATCTTTTCTTGATTATTTCCCGATTGTTCGGTTCACTATTTTTTCATTATATCATACCACATCAATGGAGCTAAAGGGCTGAAAATATTGACATTCCCACCTTATCATGCCTAAGAAAGAATAGTTATTTTAATCTCCCTGAAAAGGTTTCTGTGGGTGGTTCAATTAGCAATGTAATTTTATGCAAAATCGACTCCTTGGTTTGTATTCGATGGCGTCTTCGTTTGTTTTTTGTTTTATTTTCGATTCTAATTTTTTTAGTGTTCACTGTACATTAAAAGGCGAGAGGGGTAACTTATTCAATGATCACACCATTTTCCAACTCTTTAATTGATTACCCCCAACACGGCTGCTAAGAGATGTTGGTCAAATGACGGTTTCTATGTAGAGTTTAGCTAGACCTGCTATTCTTTCTGTCTTCCTTCCAGCAATCGCCGTTTCGATCTTCATAGGGCGCCCCATCAAATGAGGCTTTTCACTAGGTTAATATGAGCTTTGTGAAAATCTCTCTCTCTCTCTCATCCCTCATCCTCACTCTCTCCATCACCCTCGCTCTCTCTTTCCTCTCTTTCTCTCTCTCTCTCTCTCTCTCTATCTATCTCTCTTGGTTCTTCTAAATCTATTGATCGATTTCGTTCTCAGTCTACCGATTGACTAAATTAAATTCTCTTTATATTTCTGATACTTTGTTCGTTATATATATATATATATATATATATATATATATATATATATATATATATATATATATATATATATATATATATATATATATATATTGTAGATTTTACAAGTACATCAATGTACTGTCTGCTGGTAGAAAGATGGCATTGCGCTGATGTTTCCAACAGGGAGGATCTCTTTATACTAGAAAAATGGATTAAAACACATATTTGTATCTATTGTTCATGCATATTTATGACACCATATCATTTATGTTTAAGGGTTTGTTATCTTTTATAAAAACTTTCTCGGAACCGATTTGCTTTGTTCTGTTACAAATTTGCTAAATTTTGGTTTTGACAAATACCAAATAGTATTTATTGCTCGTTTGCGCATACTCCTTAAGAGTTTTTGATATTTTTAATAAACTTTAGTGAAAATAATGACTGAATATGAAATGTTCATTTGACTCTGTTAACGCCCAATGTTTAATCTAAGAAAAAGTGCAGAGGAACCCATGTATTGGGTCATTGAAACTTATAGTGATGAAGCTCTAGGTGCAAGGAATATGGTTTTTTAAGTAAAATAAGAGACGTTTCCTATATTGAAGAACATATTTACGAGTTTATTATACAATTTTCTACCATCTTTCAGGCAACTTCCTAATTTCACCTCTCCAGGTCATTTTTTTTTTGTCTTTCTCGGTAAAGACCTGTTTTGGAGCCTTTTGCTGTCTTTTAAGGATTGAACTTTTAATTTTTAATTTATAGAATTCTGCAAGGACCAGAATAAATAGCAATCCGAAGGTTCGGGAAAAGAAAGAAGGAAAAGAGAATAAGAAAAAAAGAATAAAGAAAGAATTTTTTTTTCAAAAAGTAAAAAGAAAAAAAAGGAAGACAGAAACAAAGAGGACACGAAGAAAACATGTACCGAATCGCACTCAGTGTGCCCCTTTAACAGCGTTACGATGGTGCCTGCTCCAAAGGTTCATGTTTTGAAGGGGCCAGACTTTTTGGTGTGTGAAGCAGCCTGTCTTAATAGTCATGTTAAATGGTTTTCTGTTCGGCTTGGAAGTATTCCGATTACTTCTTTTCAGTGTCACCAATTTAGATATTCCATATCTAAGTTTAGATATTGTACATCTAAATTTAGATATCAAAAAAAGAAAAGGATCTAAATTTAGATATTTCCAAACAGCGGAAGTCAAGGGAGATAATTTATAGAATATAAAGAAATATCTTAATTCTTACTTATTTTTTTCATCTTTATTAGGTTCTTATCGAGAACTGCAGATAAATGAAAACAACAACTTTAAACTCGAGACTGCGCTACCTGATCTACTGGCTAATACATCTGTCGAATGACATCTTCACAAAATGGCCAACTGCCGAGTAGTCGTGGTGTATACACTCAGAGACATAAACAGAACTTTCTTCAATTGTAGTCAGATTATCAAATTACCAAATAATGGGGAACGGGACTGGAAAGTTTCTTGCCATATTTTTTCTCATTTGCAATAGTGTGAAATGACACCAAAAGTCTGCGATCAGGATTTGAAACCGTTTCATCTGATGAATCTTTGGATGCACTGCTTGTTTGACCGTTATGACATTTGGCTTCGCCGTCATGCAGCAAATAAAACTGTCCTTGAAATTAGTTTCTGTGAAAGGAAGACGGTTATTGCATCGAGAGAAATAGCAATAACTGGTCCGGTTAGTCACTCAATAGAAACCGCCACGAGACCGATGTCTTTTGGTTGCATGCCTTTGGAAAAGGGAGGATCAATGAATAAGTTACTTCCGTTGCCTTGATGGTTCACTGAAAAGTCCGATTTAAAACAAAAAAAAAACGAAAACAAAAACAAAAACAGAACAAACAAAACAAATGTAAAGCAACCAGTCACAAACAAAGTGATCAATTTAGTGTAAACTTACATTGTAAATCTAACCTCTCAATTTTGTGAGGGTATTTAAAAATAAAATAAAAAATTTTTAATTTTTTTTTTCTCAATGCAGGAGTAAACGTTTAAATTTTCATCTCTCAATCACTCGATTAACGCTGCCTGTATACGACACATACATAAATAACAAGTCAGCCAGAATCGCTTAAAAACTGAAGGAAATCCCTCTCGACCCCTTTGGTGACAGTTCTAGTTGACGGTTTCTAATAAACTATCGAAATATCCTCATACCCTAAGTCTTGACAGAGATGCTTTCTTTTCATTTATTTATTCATTTCTTTTACAGTGTAAAAAGTATTATAGGTTTGGATTTATGGTTCACATTGACCGCAAGACTTTGCCATGATAACGCTTCCTTCCAGCAGTGGATCTCTTCTCTCCGATTTTATTGATGCATACACTTAGTATTTTCGATTTCCCTGTGATGTAACTCTTCTTCGCTCTCCTAGTAAGTAAATTTTATACATTGTTTTTCTTTCCCCTACATATTTTTTTTCTTTTCTATTCCGAATTTTGGAGGAGAGATAAAAGTCGTTTACAGGAATCAAATAAAAACGTCTGAGCAACGGTTTGACTTGCAGGATATAGAAATTGTGCGAACGATTTTCACACTCTACCTGCGACAGTATCGTTAGATCGGGATGTCGGGTACGTACCCGAGTGTTGGGACGTAAGCTCCACAGAGGCATGGATTGGAATGGTTCAACTTGATATATAACGCTTGGTGAAAATAAACTCCCGACATAAAAGACTAGTAAATATTTTGTAGACACAACTTCGTCCCGGGAAATCATAAATATGTCAGAAAGAAAAAAGGGAGAAAGAACTTCTCTGAGCAGTGTTATTCCTAAAGTTATGTACATCTTTAGGATCAAAGAATAATAAAAGAGAGAAAGAAAACAGGGACTGGGTATGAGAAAAAGAGAGAGAATGAAAAAAAGAAAGAAAGAGGCAAACAAATAGATATAAAAAAAAAAAGAGCTAACATGGGAATCTTTAAAAAAATATATATAGCTGGACAGGTCTAGTTTGTCACCCAACAGGAACCATCATGTGACCAGCATGTCGTGTTGGGGGTGATAGATTGAAAAAATTGGGAAAAGGGGTAATCAATGAATGAGATTATTCCATCGCCTTTTGTTGAACAGTGATCACTGAGGAAGATCGAATTTCCTAAAAATAAGCTTGGATGTCGTTGGTCACAGCATCACTATACATTGCAAAATGAACATCCCTCCCATACACACCCTAAAGAAATCTCTAGGGTGTGAATGAAAATGAAACAGAAAAAAAGTTTTTCTAGACATAATAAGAAGTCAATGCTGACTTTTTTAGTCGTCTATCTCTATTGGAGTGGCCTGTAGGCGTTATATCATCATCATCATTAGTCTGTTATCGTCCTTCGTTGGACAGAGACCTTTCCCAGGATTCGCCGCACCTCTTTCATGGGCGTCGTGAAGCCAATATTTTCTGAACCTGCCCTGTTCGTCTCGTCATCTCACATTTTGCCTGCTTCGATTCCGCATTTAATCTTTGGGGACTCATGTTGTGAGTCAGGGATTTCCAGCGGTTGTCTGCCATTTTTGCAACATGGCCTGCCCATCGCCATTTGAGTTTTCTCAATGGTCTCTATGATGTCTCAGACTCCTGTCTGTGCTCTAATTTACTTTGCTGTCTTGTGGTATCTCCATGTGAGGTAGAACATGATTCTTTCATGTGCATGTTGTTCTCAGTTTGAGGGTCAATCTCTTGGTTCAAGTTCCATATTTCAGCTCCATAAGTGACTATCGGGAGGATACATTGGTTGTGTACTCTTCATTTTAGGACTAATGGGACCTTCTTGTTCTTGAAGGTTGAGCAGCCAACAAGAAGAAACATAGGTAGATCGTTTTGGTGACTTTTCTGAATGACATTTTCTAAAAAAGAAAGAGAGCAAACAAAGAAAAGTGGAAACATGAAGGAATCATGAAAGAAAGAAGTGAACAAAGAAGAATGATTATCAAACGATGAAGAGAAGAAAAAAAGAAGCCACTTGTTCGATTGAATCGTGGAATAATAAGCTAGTAATTACATCTGCTCTTTCATAGATTTGTGTAGGAGAAAGCAAAGGGTCTTATCAGCTTGAAATGGAAAAAAGGGAAGGATGAAAGAAAGGAACGAAAAAGAAAGAGAGAAAGACGGGAAGAAATGAAAAGAAAAAAGAAATGAAGGATAACAAATAAGAAAATGGAAAAGGGAAATGAAATAAAACGAGAAGAAGAAGAAGAAGAAGAAGAAGAAGAAGAAGAAGAACAACAACAACAGCAACAACAAGGGAAAACAGGAGAAAGAAGAACATAAACGTAAAAAGTAAGAAAGAAAGGAAGGAAGAAAGAAAGGAAGGAAGGAAGAAAGGAAGGAAAGAAAGAAGGAAAATGGAAAAGTAAAGAAGAAAGAAAGATATATAGAAGAAAGAAAATAAGCCAAGAGTAAAGAAGAAGGTGAATAAGGAAGAAAGGAAGAAAACAATCAACAAACGAACAGAAAGAAGAAAACAAATAAAGAAACAGACAGGTTTCGTTAGTCACTCAATAGAAGCCGTCATGTGACAACGTCTTTTGGCAGCATGCACTGTCCGGGGTGATCCTTAAAAAATTGGAAAAGGTGATGATCAGAGAATGATTAACTTCTGTCTCTTTCTGTTGTGCAGTGATCATTAAAAAAATCTGAATTTTCAATAAACAAGCGTGACACAAACCAAGGGATCAAATTAGAATAAACTTACATTGCAAATTAACTTCCCCCAGAGACACTAAAAACCAATGTAGAGATCATTTTCAAAAAACAAAAACAATATAGGAGTTTTCAGCCCTGTAACTCCATTGGTGTAACCTGAACTTGGCTAGGTCTCACGACATTCATAGCCAGCCAACCAGCCAGACGAACTTAAAAACCGAAGAAACATATGTGGACGATCCTGATGACAGTTTTCGTTGATGGTTTCTAACAAAGAAAGAAAACTTCCCAAAATCGTGGGAGTTTAAAAATGGGTGCCAAAAAAAAATTATGTTAGAAAAAAAAAAAAAGCAAAAGATAACGAAACAAAAAAAAAAAAGGAAAAAAAAAACAGAAATACAAAATGGAAGTCAAAGTTAGATAGACATTTGTTACTAAAAAAGAAAGATGGGTGGGATAGAGATCCCGACAACGGCCTTCTCCTTTCTCGCCCATCATTCTCATCCTTTCTGTGAGGAAATGAATAAAATAAACAAATAAAAGTCCCGAACGGCGTGAATAAGACAGACGAAAACAAGTCGTGTGGAAAACGTGAGTTATGGTAGAGGGATTCCGTTGGGTGGGGAGGAGTACCTGGCACAATAATAGAAAAGGCTATCGTCGACTGAACCATGGGAGATCTTGGCACTGGACACAGAAAGAAAGGAATTATCAAAAATAAAAAAATATATAGATAAAATAGGTAAGTAAATACATTCCTGGTCTTAATTTATTACAAATGGCCGTCAAACTCAACTTAGTTTCTTTTTCGCCAAGAATAATGACAGGTTCTGATTGTAAATGACTTCAGCGGAGCCCCGCCCCCTGTTGCCCCCGGTACATATCACTGTTGAGTTTGACCCGAGCCTAATACCAATGAATGATGTTTGAATCAGGATGATACTGTCTTGGTAAATTCGAATCAAGAACACCAAATCTGGAAGGAGAACTCGGGCTGCTCAAACCTCCGATTTCACTTGACTGCCAATGAGTACACGAACATGTTTGTGAAATCCGCGCAACGGAAATGGTTCCAGCAAACCTTGCAAACTTCAGGATAGGATATAGTCTTCGGGCAGAATTTATAAGATTGTATTTCTTTCGCTGAAGTATTGATTCTATTATCGTCGTTATATGGCATTAGGAACATTTAGTTTTAACCAAGTTCATTAGAAAAGGTGGCCTTCGATTGTATTGTGACTACTGTCTTTTTCAAAGATGGAATAAAATTATCAAAATTTCGGCATATTCTTCTTTTTTTTTTTTTCATTTTAAGAAAGGTGAAAATGTGACTCGAACAAAACAATTTGGTGCAATTTATGGAGAAATTACTGTGAATGATCGAATATATTAAAACTGGATTGCAAATCTTTATGCTGGGTGAGTCTTGCTGAACGATGCCCCTCAGTCGAGTAGAGGAGTTGAGATTGAGAGTGATCAAATAAAGACATTATTCGGGAATAATCAACTACGCGGGAGATAGCAAAGATTCTCCAAATATCTAAATCAAGCATTGAAAATTACTTGCACCAGTTTGGTTATATTAGTCGCTTTGATGTTTGGTTTCCAAATGGAATAAACAAAAAGTTAAAAAACAAAAAAAAAAAACGAACCACAGCATTGCATTCCAATTTAGAAACAAAGCGTTACGGATGACAGAAGGAGGATGCTTCACAAAAATGTGGAATACAAGCAGGCTTCTTCATATCAATAGGGAATGCCAACGGTGCTTCACAACGATATGGAATGAAAGCAGGGTTATTCACAACGA
>OY735226.1:19944407-19981907 GCA_963457665.1 Thysanoteuthis rhombus
TGGTGCAGCCCGTATGTGCCATACATCCACATATACATACATATATAGCCAGCCAGCCAGAACAACTAAAAAACTGAAGAAACCTATGAGGACAGTTATGGTGACAGTTTTTGTTAATTGCTTCTGCTTAAGATTCATTATTGAATAATTTATTGCAACTGAAACTGAGACTCATTTATTAAATTTGAATTTCATAATTATTATTATTATTATTATTATTATGCTAAATGGGGAAGGGGTTGACGAAACTCGGATTCACAAAGGGGTGGGGAATGTATCTGGGGACTCTTAGGACCATTGAGCAGGACTGTTGTTCTCGTACAATCTTTTTTTTTCTCATCACATAATTTGATTGGTCAACTTTGGTTATCTTTTAGTAGATCTTTTTTGCTCATCTGTGAACGAAGCAACATCTAAATAAGTTCCCCATGCTTAATATTCCACCTGAAGATATTTGGAAAATGAAGCAGACTAAACTTTGTGCGAAGAATTATTTGTACCCGATCGAAAATAACATTGATTGAGGAGATCCCACGGGATTACAACCAGATCTACAACCAAGGCGTCCTCCCGATAGTCACCCAAGGAGCTGAAAAATAAACAAAAAACGGAACGTAAGTAAGAGATTGGTCTCGAACCATGCAATGCTTACAGGAGAAAATCATGTTTAACGTCACATGGAGAGATCACAAGACAGCACAATATGCTAGAAAGCAAAAATATGCCAGAGATATCATAAAAAACCATTAGAATGCTCAAATGATGATAAGAAGGCTATGTTATAAGAATGTCAGACAACCGCTGGACGTCATGACTCAAAACAAGGATTCCTCGAGATTATAAGCGGAATTGTAACCAACGAAAAAATAAGATGGCTTCGTGGTTTACACAAGTTCAGAGAGTATTAGCACCGTGACGCCCAGCTCAAAAATGGCGGATCTCCGGGAAAGACCTATATCCAACAACGGACTTTGAAACGCTGATGACGAGGGTGATATATGAATGGAGGGGTCTGATCTTCTCTAAGTGGATAATCTAACCACTAGGCTGATTGCGTAGACCTGTGCCGTCATTCTATGCGGTGATATTGTTGCAAAACAAAACAGTGAGATTTACTAGTGCGGGGACATGCCACGAGAAGTCATAAATCTTTGTTTAAATATATCGCGTAAACTTTGAAAATTTAACGTGCAGAATTCGATAAAATTTATTGCGGCTGCAAATCAGGGGGAATGTTTTTCTTCAAAATATTGCAACTGGAAAGAAAAATGAAGGAGAGAAAATGGCGGCATTTTCCACAGTTAATCAACCTGACATTCAAAATAGCAAATCAAAGAACGCATAAATCAAGATCAAAATTTTGAGCCGGTCTTTAAATGAATAGGATTCAACCGGCACTCAAAATGGCCGACTCAAGTCCTATTTGCAGAAGTTCAGTCTACGACAGCATAGCTAAATCATTATAGCGCTGGGCTGTAAACAGCAGGGTCGGCATTTTAGCTTCTTACTTTTGACAGTGGTTGGTCTATTCCTTGCATACAAGGATCCAAAGAGGACTCTTCTCTCACTTTTGCTGGTTAAATTCTCAAAGTGGAAATCAATTCGTGCACATCGAGTCCATTCTTTATACTCGGTATCTTTCTTCAGTAGCTTGGCGGACAGAGACGACCAGATGTGCCTTTCATCAGAGTAGCCTTTCCTTAGACGAGCTGCCTCACAGGTCTGAGAGGCTAGATTTGCTTTACTACAACTATGAGAGCGAATCACTGGAAAAATTAACTTAATAGAGTAAATTCATTTATATTATGGATGCAGGAAATGCACTGAGTTTCATGATATTTGTTTTTTGGCAGACTCTAACATCTTCGAGAACCACTACAATGACATATGAAGAAAATTGGACGGCTTTCACTTTTTCACAAAAATCAAAATAGTTTAATTCTTTGAAAACTATCAATGCCATGTTGTAATAATGGCAGACAACCGATGGACATCACAACTTACAATATAGATCCTCATAGATCACATGCGTAATAGAGGCCGGCAGATTACAAGATGAAGAGACGAACTAGACAAGTTCAGAAAGTATTGGCTCTGCAAATCCCCATGATGGAGAGGTGTGGCGAATCTGAGGGAAAATCTTTGTCTGACAACGGACGATAAAAGGCATGATGATGTTGATGATGATGTTATCTTTACCAAATGGAGAAACCTGGTTAATGTGAATATCACTATAAATACTACCTGTTGTTATAAGAGCCCTAAGGGTCATTAAAAAGGGTGTCAACAAATATCTAGGCTGAATACCACGAAACACAAGCATCTATCAGATACAGAGAATTGTCCTCATGTATCCTTTGCAAAGTGCTGTTCGTGTAAACATATTATCTTTTATACGACTATCTGCTATTTCTTGTGTAGTCTCTTGTATTAACCCCCAGTGTGTGTGTGTATATATATATATATATATATATATATATATATATTGTGTCATCCACAGACAGCTGTTTCGTTGAATTACAACTCTTCAGTGTGGCTATAGACTATCCATTATCCCATCCAGTACTACGAGGCAGGATCGAAACCTGAGCTCAAGACCCGGAGGCTGGTATCCCCTCACTCTACTCCACGGAACCAGGCGGTCAGTGAGGTTGAATTTAAGCGATACATTTATTCATCATATATATTCTTTATCCATCCGAATGCTCCATTCCATGTTGGAAGACCATTGGATATATATATATATATATATATATATATATATATATATATATATATGAAATTGAACTGCCATTGCCAACTAAGTCAATAGTGTCTAACTGAAACTCGGTTTGCAATGAATGCTACTAGACACGAAAAGATGATAATAATAATAATAATAATAATAATAATAATAATAATAATAATAATAATAATAATAATGAGGATGATGATGATGAAGAAGAAGAAGAAGAAGAAGAAGAAGAAGAAGAAGAAGAAGAAGAAGAAGAAGAAATGAAAAAGAAGTTGAATACGGAAGAATACATTAGTCAACAGGCCATTCCTAAACTTTCCGGTTTTCCTGAAAATTTTAGGCCGCAAAGAATGTTGGCACAGTTGATATTAAATAATACAAACTAATTTTCGGTGTCTGTCGTTCTTTCGTGACAAGCGTAATTAAATCCTTTTGCAGAAGAATAGTAATGCTCTTTGGATTAGAAGGTGCACTGCAATTGATTCTATATCCGCTCTTGGAGATTTAATCTGGAAGTTTTTGCAAAGAACTTACCGATTCCATTGTTTCGTAATAATGACGCATTCATCCCTTTCATCTGCAACTTCTGCAGACTCTTAGGAAAGTCTTTGAAAAATTGATTGCCTGTTTATAGAGCATCTTATTCCATGGATTTTGTTATAGGTTCTTCATTTTTCTATATTTTTTTGTATTTTTTTTTTTTTACGATAGTCTTTTAGAAGTTACGGAGGACTTGAGGGGGAAAAAGTTATGTTTGATCCTGAGTGATATGGGTTTTTTTTTTTCAACTGTTTTAAAGGAAAAGACGTGATAGTTTTTATTGTTATTGTTCTTATGATCATTCTATGTCTCGCTTCTTCTTATGATTATTTCTTTTTTTAGTAATGTTTCTTAGTTGTTGTTGTTTCATCATCATCATCATCATCATCATCATCATCATCATCATCGATTTTTCACGCTAGTGATATCTGATTGCTCTCACTGGAGATCAAGTGACAGCAAATCTTGTTAATACTCAAGCATCCACCTCAGTGATCTATCAGAGTTAAGTGATGATGTCGTCTGGATGCTTTGGATTCTTCCTCAGATTTCTAATACTTCTAAATCTTTTTTTATCTTCTGAGTTTTTCTGTCTGTTGTATCTGTTGGCTTTCACTGGGAGAAGACGAAATACTAAAAATTAGTAACACATGGTCATGCTTCGAATACGAAATCCAATTAATATTACATCATATTATATTACAGGGATATGGCAAAATATGGATGACTCCAACCGATTGTTCTTCGGAGCTTATTCAGTAAGCCACTGCCATGGATAAGGCGGGATCCCAGGTTCGAATCTCGGAAGTTTATTCTTTATTTCTGATCTACATTGCTAACCTGATGACCCGGAAGTTGCGATAAAAAAATTTAAAAAAACTAGTAGAAATAAAATGAAGGGAATATCTCTCAAAAAATTATTAACGATGTCCCATCTGAGAAATTCGAATACTATTACATTTCATGCTATTAGTGAAATAAAAAGTAGCAGAATTGAATATGTATTAGACAAATTAATCCTGATTGACAATGCTTTATCGAAGAAATTCGAATACTATTGCATCTAATACTGTTAGTGTAATAAAAAGTTGCGGAAATAAGATTAGATAAATACTAGTCAAATTAATCATAATTGACATTGCTTTATCTAAGAAATTCGAATACTATTGCATTTAATACTATCAATGTAAAAAAAAAGTTGCAGAAATAAGATTGGATGAATACTAGTCAAATTAATCATTATTGACGATGCCTTACTAAGATATTCAAATATCATTTCATCTAATACACCTCGACATCATCATCATAAGTAACAGTAGTTGCCATTATAAGTCAACTAGTGCAACGAAAAGCAACAGAATTAATATAAAAGAAATAATTGTAAAATATTAATAATGTTTAACAATACTTCATCTAAAAAAATCAGACACAATGACGTTTCTTTGTCTATTTTGCAGCAAAGAAGACTATCCTATCCGTATTGTAGGGTCGATTTGTTAGCAAAAGGCCATTTAGAGTTTCACCCAGTAGCCACCATTCTCCGAAAAACGCAATGACATGGATTTTTCGCCAAGTTTAAGAGAACAGGAGCCGAAGTAGGAATTAAGCAGTTGAACAGTGACACAATTTATTGCCGTCAATGAGTGGAGAGACCGGGCTTTAAATACTCCGACGAACAATAAACTGGAGAATGGGTAATGTGAACGAATGATGACATTTTTGAAAAGAAGAAACAATGAGATAATGCATGCTTACTCTTCATGAAAGAGGAGAAAAAAGGAGGGTCGGTTGAAAGCAAAGGGTTGAATAGAAATATTGGATGTTGGCTGAGTGATTCTTTTCAGTGAAATCTGAATGCAACGATTAAATGAGTGAGCTTTGAAAAGCATTTTAAACCTTTTACTTTTCCCTCCCTTCGACCCCCTCTTTTTGCAGATTGAAAATAGTTGAAAGGAAGTTGAAATGAATGGACTCAAGACAGGCTCGAAGTTGAGACATGTTTTCAGAAATGCAGTCAGAGAAATAAGTGACTTAATGGAGTTTGTATGAAGCAGACGACAGCGAGACCAGATCAGAAGATTCTATTTTACGAAGTGAAGACATTCTAGAGATAATACGGCATCAGTCTCTTCGGAGACATTAAAAGACTTGTTCAAATGAAGTGAGGGATTATTCCTTTAATGTGTTGTGGATTTCGGCTTGGGCGCGGGATCTTTTGTGTCACGTGACTCAAAGTCGTCTTCTGTAATAAATACTCTGATGGATTTATTTTGCATTTGCTGTAAACTCTGTGTTTGTGAGCCGAGGAAGATTTAGAGGATAATCCTTCTTCTTAAATTCCAAACGACACGCGGGTACCGCGGTGCAAAATAAAGTGTTTTGCTACTAAATTCGGATTTGAATGGAAATATTTCAACGACAATTCGCCTTATTTTAGTGTCAACACTAATCTATGACAGACGCGTTCTAACAGTGCGTTTATTTTCATATTCTCGCAAACCTATTTTCGGAGATTATATCCGAGCTAATTGAAGAGTAAATAGTAATAATTTGGTTGCCGTATTTTTTAATTTGGATGTATTTTTAAAAATTCTAATCTGCCTGTTATAACGGCACATTTGTAATAACGGCACACACCGTGGACATCGTAATAATGGGACTCTATTGGATTCCCCGAGACCATATGCGCAACCGAGGCCGGCAAAATATTAGATGGAGAGATGAACTAGACAAGTTCAGGAAGTACTGGCTCCGTGACGCCCATGATAGAGAAGTGTGGCAAATCCTGGGGAAGGTCTATGTCCAACGACGGACGCTAAAAGACTGATGATGATGATGATGATGATGATGATGATGATGATGATGATGATGATTGTATCATTTTGTTCGGAAAATAATTTGGCGGGATAAAAACGTCTTCAATCAGAAACTAAAATTCGTATGATTTTTTTTTCGCAAAGATATAATTCAAATTATTATTAATGACAAAACCCCTTAATGTAATCAATTCCTTCGCTCCTTACGAAAAGAATCTAAGATTTCGGATAAAGTGAATTCTGATAATGCTGATATCATCTCTTCCTTTGAAGGTTTTGCTATCAAGAAAATGTTCCATGAATATGATTACGGTATATTTTTGAATATGAGTTAACCGTTTGGAATCGAGCATAAAAATCAGTTGACTCGGGCCGACTTCTTTATTTTACCAAAACGTCGCCATGAGAGATGTTCCCCTTCTCATAAATATACCGTTGACACTTTGTCAGCTGTCACTGAAATATTTCTTTCATCTCTAACATATTGATCGTTGTTTTCAGGTTGTAAGAGTGAAATTCCCACCAGTAATGATGGGTCTCACCGAAAGAAAATGTTTTGAAATGGATATTACACAATATACACCTTTCGCTACCTACACAGCATTTCCCGCGGAACCATAACCATGAATTGAGTTAAAACAATGATCTTGATCGCTCACTGATATACATTGAACTATCGACGCTATATTCATCAAAGAAAAAAAAGTATTAGCCATTTCCGACTGACCCGAGTATAAGTCGAACTGTTGATTTGGGGCCATTTTCATAGTAAAAAAAACGTATTTTAATTAAAAAAAAACGTACGGTATTTGGAAATCTTGAGGTATTAATCCATCTAAATGGGGAGGATGCGGTAAAATACCGTAACCAAACGATTTGATTTACTCCCGAGTTTATTTTACTGTATGTGAGTTCGCATTGTCATTCTGAAGAATGACACACTACTGTTAACCAAAGTTGGAGATTCGGGGCGTAATTTTTGTTACGCAGAAATAAAGCCAGCTGGGGTGGGAGTGGCGGCTATCATTCGTTATGAGTGCCTGTTGTCTCCTTTTTCTCAATTGGATAACTTCGTTATTCTTTATTCGATCTGATTAGTTTTTTCTAGATCTTATAAGCATAAGAGAATCGGGTATCCCGAGTTAATGGTCTTAATAAACGACTAATTGTTTTTTACTTTCTCTCCCCACTTTCTCTTTCAACCGTTTTCTGTCATGGACCTTTATACTTATTGAGATTTCATCTCTTCAGTCGTTAAATTTTCAGACTTTATACTGAGAGCTTTCAATTGACTACACCAGCCACCTTCCACTGACTGCTCACCAAGCCCTTACGTGGATGGAACTTAGATTTATTTGTTGACATGGGTTTTTTTTTATCCCAAATCCAAATTTTTTTCATTGTTGACCGCGATGATTAATCAAATTTTACTTTGTTACATTTGAACGGATTTTTATTTCACCTTCACAAATCCGGCATTAATTTCTGAACCATCGAATATACAAACATGGAGAAGTACAGATACTATTTTTGTTATAGCTCAGGAAAGAAAGGAGACCGGAAAAGAGGAATACCGTAGGCGATACATGATTGTCGTGTCCCCATTTGAATTTTTTTTTTCAGTTTGGAGTGTCCTCCTGGGACCTTTGACCCCTCAGCGACCACCAGATTCTTAGGTGATTCATTCAATGGACTTTATCATTTATTGAGGCAACATTGGTAAGACTATTTCTTTAGCAAGTAAGTGTAGAAATGAAAAAGAGAATAATCGTTCATCAGAGAGATGATGTCAATACACATGAAAAAAGGGAGAAAAGATCGAAGGGAGCTCGTTTCAATTGAAGATTGCGTCAACTCTGTTGTCAAGGGACTTGAGGACTATTCAAAGCAATTAAAGGCTAATTACAATAGCCGAAAGTTACAATAGGACAGAGAGGAGGGTGAATAGAAGATCGGATCGCTCCAAAAGAAGAAGCTAATGCTGGGGAGTAAACAACCGCACAGACAGGATTGGCTTATGAAACAACATGGACATGATTGCGCAGAGGACATCTGAAGAGAGAAACTGAATTCTAATTATTGGTATCTCAAACATAAAATAAACAAATCACTCAGAGCAGGTATGCATCTGCCAACACCATTTTCATGGGAAGTAATTGTGCATTGATCCGCCCAAGATAAATCACTTCTTCCATGGCCCACTATCCATTTTTCTGCAAAATGTTACTAAATTAATTGAGAACTTTTGGCGATATCGTGTGGATGCTCATGAGCATATACATGAATGTATGAAAAAAACTGAAAATATTTCTTTCTTACCCTGTTGTCCACCTTTCAACAATATTCATTGATCACCCCTTTTCCCAATTTTTCAATTGATCACCCACAACACAACATGAATCTGGATGTTACCAATTAACTATACTCGTCAAAATAGGGCATCCCAAAAGGAGGGATCTAATCGAGTGGGGATATCAATTTTCAAGTCTGTGGACAAACCAGTATGACCATGAAAACTGGAACACACGAACAAACTCATAAACATACGAACATGTACAAAGAGAGGAACCTTTCGCCCCCTTTGGTGGTTACAGTTATTCAATTCAAGGAATCATTTTTCGGTTAAAAAAATCATTCCGAACTCCTAATGAACTACGTTTACCTGAAATAATTTTTTCAGCCACTGCAAATAAAAAAATGACTGTGGCAAACATTAAGGGTTTATATATATATATATATATATATATATATATATATATATATATATATATATATATATATATATATATATATATATATAATAGAGGAAACATTACTCTTTTAAACTGTGAGAACGTTTCTGTGCAAGTGAAAACGTGGAGTGTTTTAAGTCGTTGAAAAAATTACGTCTTTTTTTGATAGCGAATGCATAAATGCCTTTTTTTTTCTTTAACTTACTTTTTTGAGCCACTGACAGTCAATTGCTTTTAATCAAATTTTCATTGAGGAAGTTGCTGAGGATCGGGTAGATTTAAACCTGGGTCCCAAATGGAGGTAGGGCCGCTAAACGCTTTATAAATTCTTGTTTATCTACTGCATTTTAACAGACAAACCTCAGTAAATGTTGGAGGGGGGCCCTCAAGGAGCCAAGCCCTGTCCCCAAACCCTCTAGCTGCAGTTTTGCATTGGACTTTGAATGAGAAATCAAATGCGTATCCAAATCTTGTTTTAATATGAAATGACTTGAAACTCTCGGTGGAAAAATCTAAGGCAGGGCCTGCAGCAGAGGTTATACTGAAGCCTTAAATTTTTTTTAAATGATAAAAACACATATTTTTCTTCCATTTCCATAATAATTTAATCAATTATTTTCATTTGCTATACAGCCAGACAATACCACAAATATCTTTGACATTTCAGATATATCATTTTCGTTTAATTTTTGTGCAGCAGCTATGACTTCATTTTCTAATACCTTCGTATTTATGCGCCGTATATGCATACCATAGTTACCACATTCCCATTAATTACAGTGTTAGAGTGGTAGCCCTTATCGAGGGTGATATTTTGCTAAAATATCTAGCCTAAAACACCCAGTCATTTTTTGGAGTTGAAGGCAGTATAGTACTTTAGTACTCGAGTTAAGGTTGCTAGATTACTTCTGCCAAACAAGTGTGTGGTCTTGGTACCGAATTAAGTTGCTACGATACCAAAATGATCAAATAACTTTAAATCCATCTCCAAACAAAGCTTGCAGAAAAAAATTGATTGAAATATATATATATATATATATATATATATATATATATATATATATATATATATATATATATATATATATATATTGTACCGTATCGTTTCTAAATACAGGATCTTATCTTTTGAAAATTTCCCTCAGTACCAAATTTTTAATTCTGGAACCAAATAGTTTTGTTCTGTATCAAATTTTCCAAATTTTGCTCTTGAAAAGTACCAAATGGTAACGCTGAATAGAGCAAGTGGACAATAACAGAATCGGAATTGATAGCTTCCCAAGCATTTAGTGTGGGGCCATTTAGAATGCGGAGCTCGTAGCATATGCTATTTTTGCTACATAGTTCATCCGGCATTGCTGACACTGTAATGGCTTCCTGTTGGACCGATGCAATCTACTTCAGAGAGCTTCTCTCTTTCGAATCCTGAAATTCCAACTAAAATAAGTTTTATAGCTTTACACATGTAATCCTTAAGTAAAGAACAGCTGGCTTCTAATGTAGTCAGGCCGGTCTCTTTTCATCATCCTTGTCAGTCAGAAGCCCACACATTGTCAGATAAAAGTGAAAAACATTTACGACTGGAACGAAAAGAGTTGAATTTTTTTTCCAGTGGCATCTGCTTATCTATGGTTGAAGACACCTTTTCCATCTTCTGCTTCTAAAGAGTTACCATAAATTAAACGAGACTGGTAGGCATTAAAAATGATGAGAAGTTAAAAAAGGAGAAAAAAATGGTGGGCGTGTTTATTGAAAGTTTTTTTCGCTTTTAAAGTGAGTTTGAGGTTACCGGATTCGCGTATTTAACACGGTTTAAAATGGTATAAAAAAGTTTCGAAGAGAAAGAGCATCGAGAGGTTAAAGGGAGAAAAATAATGAACATGAACAATATCAAGAAACAAGACTAATTACTATCAATTCTAACTAGTTTTTCTACGTCTCACCTTTATTTCTTTTTATTGCAACGCCCAGGCCGTTTTCTCACTCTTCGACTGTAAAGCAAGCAGCATGTATAGTAATTATATTATAACAGTAAAATACTTATCCATTAAGAGGCATTACCTGAAGTATAAGAATTTTTAACAGCATCTCCAAACCGAATGTGGTATTTATACATAATATATCTATATACAAATGATTCTTATATATATATATATATATATATATATATATATATATATATATATATATACACACACACATATGTATATACACACACACATATATATATATATATATATATATATATATATATATTAGGATGTGGATTCGCTAAACAAACTAGCTCATGTTTCTGCCCTTTTCAGGCCTCATCAGGCTTTCAGAAGTGGCTTTATATTATTGATATATTATTATATCATGTTATACAGCTAGCCTGATTTGTGCCACATGTACTGTATATATATATATATATATATATATATATATATATATATATATATATATAATTCTTTTCTTGATATTTCACTGATGTATTTTTAATTGCAGTTTTTAAAACGTTATTTCATAAACACTGGCTTCATACGTCGATATATTATTTTCTGGTTGATTATGCTTTTTTATGGAACTTTAAACAAAATAATTTATGAGCATATAAGATCCCTAAGAAAGATCCACAAAACGCTCTCTTGGTTCATCAAAACAAGGAAGACCACGATTTCAATCAGAAATAAGCAGAAATAATAAAGGTAAGACCAAAAAAAAAAAAAAAAAAAAGAAAAAGAAAAAACCAACTGAACATAGAATCAGCGTTAATTTCAGAATCTAATACAAACATAAGCGTTCCGGAAAAGCGCACATATCTTCAAGATTGGCAAAAATGATATTTAAAGATAATGAAATATCATTGAAGACGAGCAAGAAAAGGATCACGTGACAAGATTCATCATCATCATCATCATCATCATCATCATCATCATCAATCTTTTAACTTCCGTTGTCGGACATAGACCTTCCCCAGAATTCGCCACACTTTTCTATCGTGGACGTCGTGTTGCCAGTATTTTCTGAATTTGTCTAGTTCATTTCTCCATCTTATATTCTGTCGGCTTCGGTTTCGCTTGTGATCTCTGGGGATCCATTTGTGAGACATAATGTCCATCGGTTGTCTGTCATTCTTGCAATATTGCGTGCCCATTGCCATTTGAGTTTTTGGTAGTTTCTATGATGTCTTGGACCCTCGTTTTCTTCCTGATATACTGTGCTGTCTTGTGATCTCTCCATGTGAGGTTGAGCATGATTCTCTCATTCGTGCTTTGCATGCTTCTCAGTTTGCGAGTCTGTCTCTTGATTAGGTTCCATGTTTCATCTCCATAATTGACTATCGGGAGGATGCATTGGTTGTATACTCTTCTTTTTTAGGATTATTGGGATCGTCTGGTTTTTGAAAGTTGAGCTTGCTCAGCCGAAGGCTTGTCACCCCAAAGTGATTCTTCGCTTGATTTCCTCCTCTTTTGAGGATTTCATGGAGATTTGTTGTCTTAGGTAGATGTAGTGGTCTACCTTGCCGAGTTTTGCATTTTCTATCTTGACAGTTATGTTCTTATTCTCAATATGATTACTGCACATGATTTTCGTTTTACTGAAATTTTGCTTTCTTCGTTTAGTTCATCTAGCATTAGTTGGAAGTCGTATAGGTTCTCCGCGAAAAAGATGATGTCATCTGCAGATCTAAGGTTGCTCAGATATTCGCCGTCTATTTTGATTCCTCTATTTTCCCAGTCCAGGTTTCGGAAGATCATCTCGAAGCAGGCTGTAAAGAGTTTGGATGTGCTGGTACCACTTTGCCTTACTCCTTTTTGGAGATGGAAGAGTTCAGAGTCCTTATGTAGCCTGATGCAAGAGTTGCTGTGATTGTATATATGTTGCAGTACTTTAACGTATACAATGTCTTCACCTTCTAGGATGATGGCCTTCATGACCATGGGAATTTTTACAGAGTTGAATGCCTCCTTGAAATCTATAAATGCTACAGCGACTGGCATTTTGTATTCTGCTGCTTTCTCTTTCAGCTGATTTATTGAGTGAAGATGGTCCATGGTTGGGTAACTTCTTCTAAATCCAGCCTGTTCTTGTGGTTGGTTTGCCAAAAAATTTGAAAAATGCAAGAGAGAACCGAATAACGTCACAGAAACGTAACAACATCACGCGGTCCCCATAACAACGTTGGACCTTATATATATATTTGAAAATTATTGAATCTGATCTCACGACGTTACTAATGCGAAATCATCATCATCATCATCATCATCATCATCATCATCATCATCATCATCATCATCATCATCATCATCATCATCAGTCTTTTAACGTCCGTAGTTGGACATAGACCTTCTCCAGGATTCGCCACAATTCTCTATCATGGGCCTCGTGGAGCCAGTCATTGTCAGAAATAAAACAAAATTATAATTCTGTCGTTTTTCCAAATTGTCAAATATCAAATTACACACACACACACACACACACACACATACACACACACACACACACACACATATATATATTGGAAAATTGTCACTAAAACTATCAAAATAGGTTTCTCCAATTTCCAAGTCAGTCTGGCTGGCTGGCTCGCTATGCATGTATCACAACGTACAGGCCGCACCGATGGTCTTGGAGGGCTAGAAATTTAAACTTTGACGCGTAATTTCATCTATTTTTGTTCTTCGATTGGTATTAAGTGGGGGTGTCAATATGCAATGTAACTTTATGCAAAATCCATCCCTTAGTTAATATCCGGCAGCATTCAAACCTGTTTTTTTTAAATTCAACCTTTCTTCAAAGGTCACTGTCCAACAAAATCTAAGACAGGTAAACTATTCATCGATCACTCTTATTTTCTTATTGATCACCCCAAACACGGCATGCTAGTAAAAGACGTTGGCCATGAAACGGTTTTTATAACCATAACCGTTCTTTCTTTCCTTATCATGTCCACAAAAAAGTGCTTTTGCTCTTTTGAAAATACCCCCTATAATTGGATTTTCAATTCAATGGGGGGATTTGCTATGTAAGTTTGTGCTAAATTGCTCCCTTGGTTTGGATCCAGCAGCATTCAAGCTTCAAAAAAATTGATTATTCAGGTATCAACACCAAACAAAAGGCGAGAGAAGTGACTTATTCATTGATCACCCCTTTTCCCAATTTTTCAATTGATCACCCCCAACACAACGTGCAGCCAAAAGACTTTGGTGACATAGCAGTTTTTATTAACTGACTAACCAAACCTCTTCATTATTTAATCATTCATTTTGTTCATTTGTCCAATTGTTCATTCGTTTTATTTTTTCGTCGTCTGTTTTTCACTCTTTTTTCTTCCGTTCTGTCTTTCTTTCTTTCTTCCTTTCTTTCTTTCTTTCTTTCTTTGTTTCGTTCTTTCTTTTGTTCATTCCATTTATTTTATGTTTCAATTTCTCTGTCTGTCTGTCTATCTGTCCGTCTTTATCTCTCTCTCTCTCTCTCTCTCTCTCTTTCTCTCTTTTGTATGGTTGTTTCTTCGTCTCATCTTTCATTCATTTCTTTTTTCGTTACTTTTTTCTTCTGTTCCTTCTTCCTTTCTTTCCTTTTTTCTTTCTTTCTCTCTACTTTATCTCCTCTCTTTTTACTTATTTTCTCCATTTTTTCATCAAATTTTTCTTTTCGGCCATTAGTTTATTCCATCTTTCATTCATGCTCTTTTTTATTCGTTCCTTTATTTACTCTTCTTTTCTTTGTTTCTTTTTTTTATCTCTCTCTTCCTACCCTCTCATTTCCCATCTTTTCATCTCCATCATTCTTCCTTCCTTCTTTCCTTCCTTCCATCTCACTTTCTGTCGGTCGATCTAAACACCCGATCAAAAATATGTTTACCTCTCACCCCTTCCCACAAACACCAGCATAGATAAGTAATTGTACATCGAATCTTTCATTCAATCCAAGTCACTGTTTACAAAGCATTTCTTTATTTAACCTCGATAAGTAAATCGGGATTTTTGTTCACAATTTTTTTTCCAAAATAAGTCCATCCATAATATGACAGCAAAATGATTTTCAAAAACGTTTTTTTTTTAACCATTATCATCAATTTTTGACTACTATTTAGCATCATCTTAATTATCTGATGTTTTTGTGGGTTTTTTTCCCATCACAACCCAACTCAGGCCGTCAATCTATGGTCATGAATAAACAGCATAAATCGGAAGTAAAGAAAATAATTTTTTTCAATTTCCAATGAAAATAACTCGGATATTATAGTCCATTGATATTTTTTTCCGAATGCTTTTTTTTAAAAATCATTTTTTTTGCTGCGCATATTCTTTTAGTTGTAGCCTCTTACACAAGGATCTGTTTATCAAATATGGCCGATGAAAAGCTTAAAAGTGAAAGAAGATTCAATGTTGGTCTCTTTTCGATTAAATGCTTCCAGTTTTTTGCTTGTTTTCTTACATAAGATCATTTTTGGATTTTATTTTCATGGAAATTTTTTTTTTGATTGCTTGTTTCTGTGAAGAGAATGTTTTCCCGACTCCCGATGTATATTAGTTTGGTAATGGAATTCATTCGGTTATACAGAGACTAGCTGATGATACAATCTTGAAAAAAAAAAAACATTCTTTGACCATTGAGCAGTAAACAGTTCGCAAATGTTCTTCCCAAAGGTGAGACAAGAGAGACTGGAAAAACAGTTATTGAAAAAGAACCAAATTAAAGCGTGTACAAGTATACTCTACTTTACGAAAGTTCACTTTACAGCACTTCGCTTTTACGAAAGATCTTAAGCCGGCATCGCCTTGTCTGTGAGCATCTGTGCGTTGTCTTGATTCATTTTGCGCATATATGAGCAAGATATGTCCTGATATATCAAAAGGGAGCCGTAATGATGTTTCAATACATGTGAAACTGGTTGACGCAGGAGAAAGTTATTTTAGAGTCTGGGAAAGCTAAAAAGAACTTCAAATTCAAAATAATTGAAATGTCTTCTTCATTTCACTATCGGAGAGTAGAGCATCCCTATGGGACGTTTTGCAAGTCAAAATGGCGTAAAGTTAATAATATCGTAAAGCAATTACCGTTATTCATATAGAAAAAAATGTATGTTTGGCTGAGTCGTCAGAGGTTAGGGTGTTGGGATATATAGGAGACAGGTGAAGTATAGAGAAAGAGAGGATACGATGCCTCTACAACGGCACATTGCTAAGCAAACGCTTAACGCTATTTTCGCCCTTTTCGTAAAAAACGAATAAGTATCGGAAACCAACCTTCGACAAGCGGGTATAGTTACACCAGCAACCTACATTACTTGTAGAATATTAACTTTTAATAAGTATTTTTTCTTATGACAAAAAGGTGTTAACTGACTCGTCTGCGAAGCAAGGTAAGTTAGCAACAAAATATATGGGTCTCAGTTGGCCTTGCTTATTGAGTGTCGAGCTGAAAAAAATCATGGGGGTTTCGTGTTTGGAGGCTTTGTTATTTATATGAATAAAAGAAGATCATTTCTTTAAATAAATATGAACATATCCTGCTGTTGACGCTAGACTGATAAAGAATGACTTGCTCTAAAAAGTCGGAGGAACACTGTTTCTTTGTGGTGAGTTCTTGGGTATACGGAAATATCATAAAATCCCCTACTGAGTCTTACTGTAATCATCTCTTTTGCACGATCACAATCGAGTACATACAAGCGCACACAAGCACATACACATATACATACACACGCATACGTACACACACGCCAAACACACTCATATATATATATATATATATATATATATATATATATATATATATATATATATATATATATATATATATATTGTGTTTCTATGTGGGTACGGCCATCGATATATGATTATATGCACACACATACACACATATAAATGGATTGAAAAGTGTACGTATATGTAAATATATTATCATATTGATATCATCAGCAGCAGCAGCAGCTGGACATGGATCTTCCCTAAGATACAATGAGATTGTATCTCATATACACCGATGGGCCAAAGACTAGAACCGGTGACATGAGACAAGAATGGTAGCCACTGTTTCGAAACAATCGTCAGGATTAGAGTTTTATAAGCAGGTAAGCCAGCTTCGAGTACGTCCTACTGGTGTGTCGAACGACGCACTAATTTATTTGACTTTGATAAAGACCAAAACGACAGAACACAAAATCGAGAGTTGAACTAGACAAGTTCAGAAAATACTGGCTCTGCGACGCCTATGATAGAGAATTGTGGCGAATCCTGGGGAAGGTCTATGTCCAACAACGAACGTTAAAAGAATGATGATGATGATAATGATGAACTCGTTATGGTCAGAAGACTAGCTCAGAGCATTTCTGAAACAGCGGAGCCTGTGGGGTTCTCTCGGTCGGTTGCGGTGAATATCTATCGGCGTTAGCGGTTTGGAGAGAGGAAATCCAACAACTGTCAAAAAGGCATTTTAAAGCCCCCACTAAATTATCCTATTATTATTATTATTATTATTATTATTATTATTATTATTATTATTATTATTAATTCTATTTTCAATGAGGTTATAATGCTAAAATGGATCCTCACTTTCCATTAGTTATACAAAAATTGCGAGTCCCTCTCACACTGTTTATGTAATTTCGAAAGTATGTATATGATATGAAATACTGGAGTATGTGGCCGTGATTGTGCTTAAAAATAAAACTTTGCATCACAGAGAAAAACAGTTTTCAGGTTGAATTTTACCAAATAAATCTATTGGGTCTGTGTTCGCACTTACACGAGAAAAAAACTAATTGTATCCAAAAATTCGATGCAGCAAGTATTACTTTTTTTTCTTATGCTTTCATTTTATCAGACCTTCAAACCATTTGGAAATTTGTCAGTTTCGAGAACAGAAATATTTAAAGGTTTTATAAGAGGGAGTTCTAGCTACACTGTTATCTTCACTTGCGAAACCGAACCATCCATTCATTTATTTATTATGATCAACTGCACCTTTACTTTCCATTCGTCATAGATGACCATGGACATGAATTTCTCCTTCTCTCGGTGCTTATGCCAGTTTAACAGTATATTTTTAAGGAATCCAACCCTAACCAGACAATAAAGCATGTTTTTCTCAGAGGAAAAACCCGAACCCTAACTCTAACCCTAATCTAAACCCAAACGTAACAATAAAACATGGGCACAATCTAAATACGATAGTCAGCTTTGACCTGCAAACTACTATCGCCAAAAGTGATCAAATGAAGTCTCATTCTTGAAAAAAAATTCTTTAGTGGAAGGTACGCAGGCCTCCACGTATCTGCTCAGGAGTGTGTGCTGACCCAACCAGTGATTCGATATCATGAAATATAATTTGCTTTCCAGCATTTAAAGTTTTTTCTCCTCCGTGCATTGCATATATATATATATATATATATATATATATATATATATATATATATATATATATATATATATATATATATATATATATATATATATATCCAGTCGCAGTTCACCTCAAAACTCCATCGTGCATGCTGTAGGGTTATTCTGCTCACTTCTATGATTGTGTAGAATCATTCAAAAAATCTTCGTTTGCGAAGCTAAGCCAACCCATTCGTAAATATACAGACGCAAAACAGACACATACGTATACAAATATATGAGATGTTGCTTTCGAAATGAACTGTAGGAATAAAGGAAAGAGAAAACCTTTCCAAACGTCGGTATGAAATGGTACTACAGACTGGAATAGATATCTTTGGAAATAACTCATAAGAACACGGAAAGAATCGAGCAGAAATGGAATAACGTATGGTATCTTTGTAAAGAAAAAAGAAAATATGTATCAAAAAATATGAATAAGTAAAAAAAAAATGGAAAAGTATCAAAAAGTATCAAAATAGACAAGTATCAAAAAGATGAACAGGTATCAAAATGATTTTTAAAAGTATCAAAAAAGATGAACAAGTATCAAAAAAGACAAGTATTAAAAAGATAAACCGGTATCAAAACAGATGAAAAAGTATCATAAAAGATGAACAAGTATCAAAATAGACTTTTTCTTTACATATCCATCTTATGTGGACTCAGAACAAACGTTAATCCCATCAAACCAGAATTTTACAAACGCATATGCACGAAGCTTCATTCATTGAGAAGGCGACCCCCACCCAAAATGAAATGCAGTGGCTAAAATTGTTCACACTCTGATTTGTACGTAATTTTTCAAAAAAATTGGTCATCAAAAAAAAAAAAAAAAATTCTGCAGGATCATTTTTATTCAATTCTGGTAATGTTTCGGCCCGGACATTTCGGCTGTGTACATTTCGGTTACGGACTTTTCGGGTCCTATTTTGTCTTCTAAGGCAAAAATGACTTACTAGATATTAATTGATATGAAATAGAATCATCCATGTACAATAATCACATGATGTTTGCTATTACGTGTTTTATAAATCTCATTTTCAATGTTTTCTCGATCATTTTTGTTTATTTATTTCTTAATACGAGGCAAGTAAAATGGGTTGAGTTCCGTTTTTATCAAATGGCTAAACAATTAGAAAATAAAAACAAAAAAACAATTTCACAATCTGCCAGAAAAGGTAATGCTTGCCAAATACCTATAAATTAGATACAAATATCATTTCGAGGTACAAGTGACCCAACAGTTAACAGCCTGCAAAAATGGAATCGGTGAACCGAGTTCAAACTGTAGCTGAGACTGTTGACGTTCACTCAGCAATAATGTCGTTATATAACGGGCAAATAGCAGGGAAAACTGGGCTCATCAACTTTGGTTGGCAACCGGTGTAAGAGACGGAAAACGCTAAATTCGAACCACCAGAGTCCAACCTCTCGCACAGCATCTTGAGAGGCTGGCAGCAAACAGAATAGGGAGTGAGACACCGAAATGTACGGTTCGAAATGTGAAGATTCGATGGGCTTAGAAAACCAGAAAAGGATTACAATAATTAATTGCTCAAGTAAAAAAAAGGAGATAAATAGTGGATGGATGTGATAATGTGGCCGTTGTCTCCAACTCTACACGACAGCTTGAGTACAGGTGAAAGATTACAAATAATCATTTACAGTGTTTGGTTAGGAATCCATTGGACTGGACCAACTATACTCTAAGGCAGCTTTTATCAACTTCAATGCATAAAATTTTCGCAGAACCTCTCATAACCTCTCACAGAAACTTAGGATTCTGCGAAACTCTGGTTGAGAAAGACTACTCTAAAGTAAAATTCATATCGAATCCAGTAAGAAACACATTCGTCAACAATAGTTTAGGAGTGATGTGTGTTGGTCATCACTCTACGTTTAGTTCTCGTCCTGACAAGTAATGGTCTCCGTTCTGTCTCTACAGACAATAGAACGGCACTGGGGGTGTCCCTTCCGAAGTACGTGACTGGGCGGAGGGTATGGAGACTCTAGAATACCCCTCTCGTACGCACCGTCGTAGTTCAAAGGAATGAATCTGGCATCGGAAGGGCATCAAATTGATCGTCAAGGGAACTCCCTTCTCTTTGTCTGGTTGCTAGAGAGAGCCCTGTCCCACTAATTCAAAATTTTGTCCAAATGAAGAATTTTCCACACTCTTCGTGCGTGCTGGGTATCGAACCCTCGACCTCCTGCACGAGAGGCAGATGTGCTAACCATTACATTTCCGGGCGGACTGGCAAGTAAAGCGTCAACATAAATCATTTGTCCAGTATACAGTCCTTTCAACTTCTCAATTATTGTTGTCATAATCAGGTTTTCGTCTCGCGTTCCGTTCCGTTCACAGGTTATCCAACACCGCATCCATTTTGAATAATGTTCTTCCGAATCCGCCTCGCCGTCACACGGGCGTCACCGGCATAAAATGTAAAAACCCAATGGCTCGAGCTGATTCCAGCTTTTTCGTTTAAATTCCGCTAATAGTCAGGTGGGTTCATTTTACTATCTTGTCCAAACCTCTTGATTTACTGATCAGCATACCTGTCGGACAACGTCCGTAAGGCTACTTAATTATCCAAATAGTTATTCTCTCTGACGGAGTAATCAGCCGCTTCGAGATTTATTACCAACTGCAGATTGTTTTTGCTGTGTGCAAAGTGTCCAGCGACCGGTCATGTTTGACCACATCATATACAATCTAATGTAGCAACTTCTCATTTTGTTTCCAGACCACAAAGCGGCTGTCAAAGCGGTGTTATTTTTCAAGATTTAATGACCAACACACCGAGACACAATCATTTGTAGGGAGGTACTGTGATAATTTGTAAGATAGAGAAACAGTGGTTTCTCCGGACCAAAAATACAATCAACTTTTGAAATAAGCTATCACCAAGGCCAGCATTTTGGTACTGGCGAAAATGTGCCTGAGATAGTAGGATATTTCCAAATACTAATGGAAAAAGGAATAAATTAAACAAAATGAGAACAGTCAACGGTATGGAGTCAGATTTTTTAGGAATATTATCTGATTATTGAAGTAATTTTTTATCCTTATATATCTATTCTTCTTACTGTAAGACATACATAAGATGATACTATACTTCCGAGCTTGCCCATAGACCCAGGGTTTCAGGGCCGGTCTTGGCTATCATTATTTATCAATGATTTATCTACGTCAGTGTTCTCATCTACATTGGTTCTAAAGTCATAACTGAATGTATCGGCTTTGTTAAACAGATGATAATTTAAAAGTTCAAACAAGAAACGAATATGTCTCTTTTGGATTCGACAAAATATATGTCTTTTTTTTTTTTCTAAGGCGGTGGTTCTTACCCACAGGTAAACGCATCCTTGGGTAGTGCATTGGTGGTGGTGGTGGGGGGGGGGCGGTGTAATAAAGGGGGCAAACATTTTTTTTTCATTTTATTGTTGATGCCAACAACTTTTGTTCTTTCTCCTTCATATCCCAAATGGTTTTATTAGTAATATCTTGACACAGACTTTTAATTTTGGCATCTGATAAATTTTACCATTTTGTTATTTATAATTCTTTTTTATTAAATTTGCCAATTTTAAGTTTTCTTAAATCATTTTTTGACCTTGAATTCAAGTAATGCGAGGAAGATTTTGAAATGTGATGTGCTAGCCTTGGAAAATGTGAGAGACCACTGTGCTAAGGCTAACGTTGTTCCTGAGACAATGGATTGGACGTTGATAATCCCATGATATCACTGATACGATTCATTACTCACACAAAAAAAAGAAAGATACGAAGAAAGAAAGAGAGAACAGGAGTCAAAGAAGACGGAGGGAAAGAAAAAGCGAATAGGAAAGATGATAATGTAGAAAAATATGAGAAGAAGAGGCAGAAGAGTGAAAAGAGACAATTAAGAAAAAGGTCAGAGAGACCAGAAGAAGAGGAAAGACTTAAAGCCTTGAATAAAAATCCGGTACCTTTTGAATCCATCCACATACCAGATCTTTACAGGCACAGGCAAACAAGTAATATTCTTCACAAATTGATATTAACCAAATAACATTATGACAATACTTCCTTTTTTTTTCGGTTCTTTTACTTTCCCTTCGAACCGAATTCCTGACAAAATGGATAACTCCTTCGACAGGTAACAACGCCATTTACAATCACAATCTCTTGTTCACAAAAGAGAATGCAGGGGCAGAGAGGATAAGACGTAAGGGGGTATCTTGGTTCTCACGGTTTCTTTAGAAAACCATTGTTGATAATGACAGATCCGGATTTATATTTTTACGGTCCTTTTCTTCATTGTCAATGGCTTGCGATGTTTGTAAGCAGATTTTGTCTTTTGTTCGCGAGGTCATATTTTTCTTTCGTTCAGGTTTCATTCTTCGTCATCCCATTTCAGGTTTTTGTCTTCGAGAATCAGTTCTCTGTTTTTGTTGCAGGAACTTCCGTTTTTCCTTTTCTTTCTTTTTCTTTTTTTGTTTCTTTTCTTTGGCAGTATTGACAGTGTTTTGTGTATCTTTCCAACCACTGCATAGCGTGTTTCAATACGTACATTCTTATCAGAAACCTTTAAAACTGCCAGAATACTACACTCAATGCCACCAACACCGGGGACAAGTGCGAAAAGCCTTGCTGAATAACAGATAGCAAGGGACGAACGAAAACAAATGATCGTACAAGTTAAGATCTTAAGAATCTTCATGGAACAACATGGATGAACACTAAAAGAAAGAGATACATAGCAAATCTTGGAAATTCTGTAAATGTTTTTTTAGATTAGGAATTATTACCAATGTTCCCTCAAGGCTGTGCGACCGTTCACTATAAAAAAAAGGTATGTTTAAAAAATGCACCAAAAGTAACAATTACTACATCGAAACCGTATCATAAATATATACATACTTTCCTTACATTTCAAAGAAGACTACAAACCTTACTTTAGTATTTTAGTAATAGTCAGATGAACATTTTAGATTTATTATGAATTTTTCTTCAAAACTATTCAGCGGCAACTTGCATTTATATGGCCACAAGAGTATTGATATTTAGTTTATTGTAATGAATACAGGAATCTTACGATTAATTTATAGCTGGTAATTATGTGGTTAAACCACGTGAATGTTCCGTAATCTACGGCTATGAACTGTTGTAGATGAATTGTTGGGGATGAATTGTTGATGAATGTTCCGTAATCCGGAAAAAATAGAGAGGAAATTGATTATAATTCCTTGTTATGACTCGTTTCTTTGGACTAACAATCTTCGTTATTATTCGCCTTATGCTTCATCAAAGAATTACATGTTTGCCTGGACATATTTCAAGTCTTATGAAGACGTTTTGAGAATGCACAGTTGTCCTCCGTAGAGAAATGTTGTTTGACTTTGGAGTTAATGTCTACTTGTTACCTTGTTGCCAACAAAATTGGAGAGGTATATTTGTTTGGTTGTGTCTTTCTGTTTGACTTTCGTCTGTCTGTCTGTCTGTGCACACGATGTTTTTCCCTTTTTCCCCCTATCTATTTGTGTATACGTTCATGCCTGTCCACATGATATCTCCAAAAGTTCTCAATGAATTTCGAAGAAATGTTGAAGTGTGGACAATGAGCTACGACAGACGTGGTTAAATTTTGGGGCGGATTTATCAAATATTGTCTCTGCTGACGTACTTATGCCAAATTTTGTCGCGGATCCATGCACAATTACCACCCATGATAGTAACGTTGGCAGAGTTATGTGCTTTGTGAATGCTTCCTATTGGGATGATGCAAAAATATTTTTTAATATTTTGAACTTTGATGCTTATTTTTAGAATAGATTATCATTTAACCATGTTCAGTGAATATGTTATTTTAAAGTGTGAATTTCTCTCTATCCAAGTCAAACGTCATTTTTCTTTCACTATTTATTCCGGTTTATTTGAGGCTGATAAGTTAAACAAGATAAACAAATTTGAGCAATGTGTTGTGTGAATTCAAAATGGGACGTATAGCAGCGGACACTGCTTGCAATATCAACCAAGTATTTGTCCAGGGGACCGACTAAGAACGTACAGCTCAACATTGGCTCCTAAAATTTCGACACGGAGACATGAGCCTTGAAGACGTAGACATCCTTCCATGATTGACGTCATTCAATCCAGGTTCATTATTGAGGCAGACCCACGTAAAATAATTCTAAACGTTGCAGCGGAACTAAATATTGACCATTCGACTGTTGTTCAACATTCGCAGTATATTGGGAAAGCAAAAAAACTCAACATGTCGTACACATAGCCCTAAAGGAAAAGCAAAAAAGCCTGCATGTCATGCAAATGACCCATCAGAAATTTAATAAACTAGACTACGATGTTCTACTTACCAGACTTCTCTCGGACTGATAACCACTTTGTCTAGCATTTTGACCACTTCCTGCAAAGGAAGATCTTCAACAACCTAAAAGCAGCTCAAAATGCTTTTGAAGAATCCATTGGTTACCGAGTCCAAGAATTCTGTGCTTCGGGAATAAATGAACTTGTTCCTAAATGGCAAAAATGTATAAATTTTGAAGGTTCTTATTTCCATAAATTACTTTTTATTCTAAGCTGAGATATACTGCTTTACAACTGATGGTGAAAAATTGCAATTATTTTTGCCCTGACCTAATAATTTCCTTCGTGTTATAGCTTTTTATCAAAACGATCTCAGTTGACATACCTGCTCTAATGATGATATAAGAGTAAGGACGCAGCAATAGGCAATGCAATTCTATTGTAAATTTTTTTTAACTATTATGCATATAATTGACATATTCTCTCAGTAACGCCTGCCTTAATTCCTGACCTCTGAAAATCCTTATTTTCCGATTTTCAATACATTTTGACAGTAAAATCATTTGTGATTCTATTCAGCTAAAAAACTATCTATTATATTTATAAAGTGGCACATTCATTTATTCCTGACCACTGATAATCCCTTTTCTATTTTCAAACATTCCAACGATAACATCATTTAAAATGTATTCATGTAGTAAATGTTAATCTATTATACATATGATAGCCCAATTGTGTCGTTAATGCTCTCATTAATTCTTGTCCATGACGATCCCCCTTTTCTTGTATAAATTTCAGATAGACTGCTGAAATTCACCCAAACAGATTTTAAGCAAAAAAAACTCTATTAAACTTTTTTTTATATATCACCAGAAATAGTTTGTTGTGGAAGGAAATGAGTAAAGCTAATCAGGTTGGTGGCGAAGCACTGGTAAGTCAGTGGTCAGCTATAACGAAAACCGAAACTTAGTTTACCTATATCGAATTGGAATACGATTGGCAATGAAATACACCTGCATCATTTTTCCTTTGCACCAGAATTTTTCATATCGCTACATATGAAATCATTGGATGATTGAATTTTTTTCTGGGGCGGGGTCAATGCCGAAGTAGTGTCAGTTTGGCATCAGAGTCAGCAGAAATGTGATCGTCTGGTTTCACTCGGGTGCTGCCACCAGTGGCTGACCTACATTTTAAGGGCCCTGAAGCTTGAACTCTTATGGGGCCCCATGAAGAAATAAATAAATAACTGGATATCAAAAAAGTAATTGCTAGTATCGTCTATTAAATTTTTAATGTACATTTTTTCCTTTTAAAATATTCAGTTTGCAAAGAAAAAGTATAAATTTTCATATAATGATGTTGGAAAGAGGAAAATGAATATAAAATATTGGTAACAAGTGTTATTTTTATTGCTATTTCTTAATATCATGTTTTACTACATTGGATTGAAAATTATGATGTTCAGCTTTCTTTCAGTCACTGTGGTTTACTTAGTAATAACTGCGTGGCAGAGCTGCACAAGTCTTTTTGAGGAGTGCATGGGTGTTATAACGTCGACAACAGCGGTCCTGGGCGCCCATGAACGGAATGGCACTACTGCCAAGTATTGGTTAAGATATCATTTCGTTTAACGATGGATCACTTATTCCTATGCTTTATCTGTACAAAAAAGGGTGCTTCTTGGGCCCCATCGGGATTGGGTGGGGGTAAAGATAAAGCTCCATCAGTTTCATAGAGGATCCACCACTAGCCTACGGCCCTTTGGTGCGGTCCGAGGTGGTCAGACGATTAGACTGAGGAAGAAACTTCATCCCTCGTTCAACCACTTATCCTCTCTCAAATAAGCATTTCGAATGAGATGGGAACAACCAAACACTAAAAATGCTTGATGTTTATTTCATCGGTCCATAACCTCCAACAAATACTAAGTGAACTGAATGAAGAAATCAAGAAAGTTAGTCTTCACATGAACTCCAGCAAAACAAAGGTCATGTGCAACAATCAAGTTGGAAATAAACATGCAACGATCAAAATTATAAGCGCTGAACTGGAGAAAGTAGACAACTACATCTACATTGGACAGCGAATCTCCATAAAATCCCGAAAAGAAGAAATCGAACGAAGAATCACTCTAGGATGGCAAGCCTTTGGTAGAGCAAGCTCAACCTTCAAGAACAAGAAAATCCCTTTAGTCCAAAAAAGTTGAGTATACAACCAATACATCCTCCTGATAGTCACCTATGGGGCTGAAACATGGAATCTAACCAAGAGACTAACACTAAAACTGAGAAGCATGTAACGTGCGCATAAAAAAAGAGTTCGGGACATCATATAATCCAATAGAAAACTCAAATGGCAATGGGCTGGTCATGCTGCGAGAATGACAGGCAACCGATGGACATCACGACTCATAACATGTACAATCGAGACCAGCATAATACAAAATGGAGAAACGAACTAAAAAATTTCAGAAAGTATTGGGTCCGTGAAGTCCATGATAGAGAGGTCTGGTAAAACTCGGGTAAAGTCTATATCCAACGATGGATGATAAAATACTGATGATGATAATGACGATGGTCTTGCCTCCACGTCAACGATCACAGGTTTACAGAGAAGAAATAATTTATTAGACTGGTGTACCATTTTGTAACTCTCATTTTATCAAGCTACATAATCAAAATCACAGTAAACCAGAAGCCAACGATATACCAGTCTGTCCTGAAAGTATCCAACATTTGAAATAATGCTTGCATTGAGCAATAGCACCGTAGTCCCCTACAAAGAACTTCATTATAGTCTGACACACTTATCTCAAGACTCTTCCACTTTTAAAAACAGTTCACAAAAATCTTCCGATGGGGGGGGTGTCATCAGCTGCCTCGTTGTGTTCTCCTTAAATCCATCGGCAATCTCTTTGCGAAAAGCCAGAAGTTGCCGGTAACCAAAACGGGACTGTAGTGGAGATGACAGACCTGGAGGACGCAAGATTCTGAAAGACCCACTAAAAACAAAAAAACGCGAAAAATGGGCAGGCCCAGTCATTGTGAATTCAACGGTCACACAGTATTCAAGCTCACCCTATGGCGTCTCCATGTCGACTGAGTAACTCCATAAAAGAGTGTCTGGTCATGCGTACACAGAGAGGTTTCCTTTGATTGGTTGCTAAGGTACATCAAGGCCACACAATCAGTTCTCGAGATACAGTGAGGTACTTTCGAGCAGATCACTTAAAATCATTGGGCAACCCAGAGAGGTACAACAAATACAAAATCATAAATGGACACAATTGAAATAAAGCGCAAATCTCTCTATGTCTATTAGAAAATCTATAATACACCATGTGTATGTCTGTATTTTGTCTGTTAGATTTGTCAAGGGCGATAATTACCAAATATTTATCATACTTATCTATATTTTGACAAATGCATAAAAATCTAAGTTCATTCTCGCGGAACACAAATAAGGAAAACGTGTTTTTGGTATTCTGAGTACAGCATATTTGAAAATGACTATGAAATATTGCAATCGTGTTCCGACGGCATGTAGTTCAAATATACTTCAGCATGATTTAAATGTGAGATCAGGTGAATGGTGTGAATATACACAGTGAATTTTAGGAATATATTTTTCCGAGTCTGATACCATTGTAACCTACAGAGCTCTTGAATTTGGAAAGCAGACGCATATAAAAAATAAATAAATTCATTCTATACCTTTCAGAGAAACCATCTGCTTAGACTGCATTATTTGGCACGGAAAGGTATTATGTTCTTGCTAGATTGTAATAATGCTTCGCTTGCAATATCCGAAGAAAATGAAAACTATTAAGATGCAACGTGATAAGCACAAGCCAATCGCAGACGGACGACCTTGGAAATTGAATAGTCATATATATATATATATATATATATATATATATATATATATATATATATATATATATACATATATAAGCGCCTAGGATCCGCGAGTCAGGGGTAGAGAGGCATGGAGTAAATCCATGAACAGAAAATGGTTAAGGACTTTATTATTTTGCAAATCTCTTCTCGGAAAGGAATACGGGCAAAAAAGCATAGAAATAAAGCATAAGAAAAATACCAAAGTGCCTTGGTTAATAGATAATAAAGATATTAGAGTCTGGATGTACAGCATTAAGTGAAAAAAAAAAGGTGGACTGAGAGAAGAACGACAAAAAAAATGACATGTTATCCCTTGAAAAAAATTATGGAAACCTAAAATGAATACATAAATAAAGCGAGAAAAAGGCTGTCAAGAAACAAATTTAGCGAAAATGGATGCAAGAATTCATCATACAGTTATCCATACTACGCTACTTATTATACATATATATATATATATATATATATATATATATATATATATATATAGATAGATAGATAGATAGATAGATACAGATATAGATATAGACATATATATATATATATATATATATATAAGGAAGATTTGTTACTGTCTTTAAAAATACAGTGCTCAACATTGATAAAATTATAATATATACGTATATATACTTACTCAATATATATATATATATATATATATGTTTATACACACTCCAACTCGCATATGTCGTGGAAAAGTTGACAGTGTGGAAAAGGAAACTTGAGACTACTTATTTCAGGTCACTTTTCGAAATTAAAACGTGTTAAACATACGTAAGCCATTACAACACTTTTTGATTAAAAAAAATTGAGATTTAGTAAGTCGTTTCAAGTCTTTCCTTTTCCGTATTGTCAACTTTCCCGCAACATTCTGTCGGATCTTCAACCTTCTTCCCCTACCTTTCTCTATCTCTCTCTCTCTCACTTACTTTCCTGCTTGGCCTTCAGTGATCGCATAAAGGTTACTACTCTCACTATAGATCGTACTATATTCGTTTCGATAAGGGTAACAGTTTGCATATTCACATAGATGTACTTGGGTGTATGCTATATACAAACACGTGGGCATGTGTATGTTTTATGCCTTGGCTTCGCGAACGAACATTTGGGGATGAATTTCAATGTCCGTTGGGAACTCAGATGGCCAACAGAGGCCAGGATGGCTGAAGCACTGAAGAAGTGACGCTGGTATATAACCCAGGATTCGGCATCGTATAGTAAGACAGGTGATACTATATATTTGTAAGCTTTCATTTTCATGTCTTTCTTTGGGTTTTCACTGACCAAGACTTACTTTTGCTATCTAATTTGAAAGTGTTGAACTTACAATTACAACTTCAAACCAAATATTTTTTTCTTATGAGCGCTGTGCGCAAAAAACCGTCAAGGGTCGGTCACTTCTAAAATGAGGATCCCAGAGCAGAATTCCAAGAGGAAGTGGAATTTGAACTGAAAGCAATCAACTTCCCAAATGATGCTTCGGCCAAAATCCTCTGGGGTCTTGAGAAATCTGTCACCCTAAAAACCTAGTGACTGATTCGATGAGAAGGATACACACGTCCCCAAAACTACTGTTGGCCAAGCAGGCTACTCATCGGGAAAACCTCGCCCAACAGCTTTTCCCCAAGTACGTCACATCCTTCAATGAAATCTCCGCGCATTGTTAGATGAAAGGCGGGCAAACCTTGCAGAGGGACAGCCCAATTCTGCACAAACGTTAACGACACCTAGGGCTTTTACCAAACCCAAATCTATCTATCTTTCAGCCAATCAGAAAAAGTCGATGAGAATTGTCAACGAAACTGTCGACAAAGGTTTCTTCAGTTTTCTAGTGGGTCTGGCTGGATGGATGGATAGATGGCTATGAATATATGAATCATGCGTACAGGCTGCACCTATGAAGCTAAAGGGCTGAAAATTCATACATCTGTTCCTTATTATATCTAGTAAAATGAGTTTTTTGTTCCTCCATAATACCTCCGCAAAATAGTTTTTTTGGGGGGGAGGTTCCAATTTACAATGTAATTCTATGTTAATTTGTACACCTGGCTGACTGACGGGCTATGTATGTATCACGTATACAGGGTACACGAATGGAGCTAGATGGCTGACACTCTCGATAATGTCTTGAACAAATAAATATTTGCGTCCAAATGCATTAACGTTCAGAATCTCTTAGTGATCAAACCTAACCAAAGACAAGAGAAGAAACACATCCATTGATCACCCTTCTTTTTCAATTATTTAATTGATTACCCCCAATACAGCATGCTACCAAAAGACATTGGTCATGTGACGTTTCTATTGGGGGATTAACAAGACCTGTCTATCTGTCTATCTATCTCTCGTTCTTTCTGTTCATTCGCTTAGTCGTTCACTCCTCTAATGACATTCAAGTCTTCAAAGTCTTCAAAGGGATCCATGATTCAATTTAAATCCTGGGCAACAACGTTCCGATAATTTACTTTCCCTTTCATTTTGAACATTTGCTTTTTATTTCACTTCTCTCGACGTTAATTGTTTCAAACCTGAACAAATATCAAATCCCCCCCCCCTGTGCGTCGCAAAGAATTGTTTACAGAAAGAAAGACAATTAAAAAAAAAAATGAAGTAAGTGTCACCGGGGATTCGTAATTCAATTTATTTTGGTTAAATCCGAAACATCAAACTGAAACCAAACCACAAAAACAGAGAGAAAGAAAAATGAAGGAAAAAAAAAAAAAAGAAAAAAGGATTGAAGGAAGGAGAGGGAAAGGGGGAGAAGGAATAGAAAAGAAAAATAGTTAATGAATGAAAGAAGACGATAAAGAAAGAAATAAATAATGAAAGCAAGAAGTAAAAAGAAGGAAACAAACAGAACTAAAAAATCAAAAAAAAAATCAAAAAGTGGCGTGGATTTAACCCATAAGGAAAGAAAGAAAAGATTGAAGGTCGGAGGGAAGGAAAAGAGGAACGAAGGTAGGAAAGAAGGAACGAACGAAAGAAAGGAAAGAAGAAAAAACAGAACTAAAAAAGCAAATAACGGAACAGATCTAGTCTAAGGAAAAAAGAAGGGAAGAAACAAGCAGGGGGGGGGGAGAAAACGAAGTAGAAGAAAAAGAAGAAAGAATGAATGAATAAAAGAAGAAAGAAATGAGAAAAAAGAAATCAAAGAATGAAGTGACCACACAGATCCGTAAGATGAAATTTAAAAAAGAGAGAAATAACGATGTACATTTAATTTCAAAAAGACAGACGATAATTCGACACCATCACCCATAAAATCCTCTCTTTTCCTTGATTCATTTACTTCTTTTGTAACAAGTTTGACCATTAAGTTCTTATCCTTCTCCAGATAGGAGATTTTGATTTGCTTAAAAGCCAAATATTATCATTAAATTTCTGAAGACTAAAGGAAATGCTGTTAAGATTTGAAACATTATATGATGAAATATGCTTATACTTAATCTGAGAGAAATTTAAAGGCGTAGACAAATTTTGAGAGTTTAAGTTTTCCCCGAAGAAAGGAAAAAAGAAGGAATGATAAAATGATAGAAAGAAAGAAAAAAAGGAAGAAAAAACTTCGGAAATTTTTTTTAAATGCCATAGATCTGCGTGATATGATTGATAGAAAAAAGAAAGAGAGAGAAAGAAAGAAAATAATAACAGATCTAATCGATAAAAAGAAAATGAAGCAAAATCCATTAGAACAAAAGAATGAAAGAAAGAACATAAAGAAAGACAACAGGAAGGAAAACAAAGACGTAGATCAACACGAGAAGAAAGAAAGAGCGATAGACAAAGAGAAAGAAAAAAGGTAAGTCTACAATAGAGATAAATATCAAGAGAAAAAAAAGGGACGTTGAAAAGCAAAGAAAGTATGGATAAGATAAGATAATAGAAAGTTGAAAAGAGAGTGAATAAAATAGAAATTAAAATTTTGTAAAGAAACGAGGATAAAAAAAGAAAATTTGAACCAAAGAAAGAACGCCAGAAAGAGAGAAATAGAAAGGAAGAAAAAAAAATACCAAAGGATTATTGTATAAGCTGAAAAAAACTGAACGAAAATGAATGAGAAATAAAGAACGGATATCATAGAAGAAGGAAGTTTGTAATTTTCACTCTGAAGGAAATGAATTAAAGAAATATTCAGAAAAGCTGTGATCTCCTATGAAAACAAAGAGTCTTTATTTTTTAACCAATTCCCCCAAGATGTGAGAAAGTTCTGACTTTTATTTCTGGTGCTGGTAATAATAGAATTATTATCTACTATTCCGAGTGATTGTCACCAATATTTTCTGATTGTTTTTCAAACAGTTTGGTAAAATTTAAAACTTTCCTGGCTTTCTGTGTATTTTACTGGCAAAAATCTTGCTAGCAAGACGAAGAAAACGAGAAAGAAGAGCAAATAATGTCCTTTTCCGGTACGTTTTGCCTTTTCTTTGAAAAGAAATTTATCTTCTGCTAAATGCATAAAACGATAGGAACTATTTCAGGTCGAAGAGAAGCAATTACTGACAGTGAGAGTCGCTAGCTTCAAAATTTGTGGAAGTTATCAAGAGGAAATTATCTTTCAGGAAAAAAAAAAAGAAATAAATTCTAAAAATATATACATTTTGATTAAATTCGGATATTTGAATTTAGTCGAGTTTCAGTTCACAAGAGCCTTACTTTCACAACATCTTCAGCTAAAGTTTTGCGTAATATCTGAGTTTACTCTGAAGGTGTAAGTAGCCTAACGGCAAGCAGTATGAAGAGTGATATTCGGTGAGCAGTGTTCGAACCTCAGCTACGACAGCTTTCGTTCACCTTGCATCCAAGGTTTATTGATAAAAAGCAAACCAGTTGGAGCCTCTTGAGCGGCCAGCATTTTGGTACCGTAAGAAAAACTCTTAAGTAACCACAAAGTATGATTAGATCTCTATGGATTGTTCAAGAAGTATCCTGTGTACATTTTATTTTCAAATATGGCTGTTTGAAAGGAAAAATTAGGAATCCACTACGCATGCTCATTAAAAGTTAAACTCAATATCGTTGTTTCGAGCATTAAATATATTATTGTTTTATTAAACATTAGTGTAAAGGGAACGAAAGCTGTTGTAGCTGAAGTTTCAACACTGTTAACCAATTACCATTCTCTATACCGTTAGCTGTTAGGCTACTAACACCATCAGTGGAAACTCGGATATCACGCAAAACTTAAGCTGAATATGTTGCAAAAGTAAAAGTCTTGTGAATTCAAATCCGACTAAATTCAAATAACCAAATTTAATTAAAATTTAGAATTTTTGTTTATTTCTTCTTTTCCTGAAAGACAGTTTCATATTGATGACTTTCAAAAATTTTCCAGCTGGTGACTCTCACTGTCAGTAATTGTTTCCCCTTGCTCTAAAATAATTAATGTCGTTTTATGCACTTTTTTCTTTTTTTCTTTCCTCCTTCAACTGAATTAATGCATTTTAAGCTATAGATAACATATTCCGTACCTTGTACAGGTTTGGCTCAAAATCCATCGTACGGTCTCAAAAAGGTATACGATGTTTAATATCAAGGGATCAGTTGTCTTTCGGAAGCATCTCCCCGGTGAATCAAAAGGAGAGGGGCGTAGTCACCTAGGTGCTTTTGTAATACTGTTCGTGGGGACCTGGCGATTTTTGTTCTTGCTGACATGTATGTATATGAGCTCATACATCTAACTCGATCTTGTGTCATATTCCCCTCAAGAGGGCTGTGGGTAAATACTAATTCTTTTATAATTTTTATTAGTTTTCTTAATTCTATTTTTATTATTTTTTGCTCGTTTCATTCTACGGTCATTAGCATTAACAGCGTGAATAGGAAAATAAACAAGTCTTCACCAATGAGGTTAAAACTTGCATCCGATATCCTGCAAAGAACAAACAAACAAATAAACAAAATGTGCCAGGTAGATTTCATTAATTGTGAACCCACAACTTGGAACTTAATGCACCAATAATATCATTAAATAAGCTCAAAGGATAAGCGTAAGTCACTTTAGACTAATACTGTACATAATATGACCACTGTTAAAAATATTCAATTGTTCCTAGTAACCATTGCATCATAGCTCGACTCTCCATCTAGTACTCTGCCGGCCTCGGTTGCACAAATGATCTCTGGGGATCCATGTTGCATGGTTCTCAATGTGTGGGTCCGTCTCTTGGTTAGGTTACATGTTCCAGCTCCATAAGTGACTATTGGTAGGATGCATTGGCTGTATACCTTTTTTTTTAAGGGTTGATGGGATCATCTTGTTTTTGAAGATTGAGCTGGCTCTGTCAAAGGCTTGCTATCCGAGAGTGATTCATCGCTTGATTTCTTCTTCTTCTGAGGGTCTCATGAAGATTCGTTGTCCTAGTTAAATGCAGTGGTCTACTTTCTCCAGTCTGGTGTCCTTGATTTTGATTCTGTAGACTAGAAATGTATTTTTTAATTTCAATTTTTTACATAGCATTTCTTGTTTCTGCATAAGTGAATGTAGGCCGGTTGTTAATGGATGTGAGAACTTTCAAAACGTTTTTGACCCAGCTCTTTCGGTTATTCGTTTAGGCTATTATCAAGATCCAAGGAAAGACGATAATGGTTTGGGATGAAACTATTATTGTAGATGTTGATGTCTATTTGCCTCCCCACGAGGCGGGGGGGAAATGACATGAGGTTATTTAATGTTGGGCCCCACCTGTGTAGATGCATCTAAGTGCAAAAATTGCAAAGTGCCTGCGGTCTGTGTCGCAAAGGTGTCAGAGCGACCCACAACCGTCTTCTTCAGTGCAATATGGATGTGATTTCCAAGAGTTGGGATCTCCAGGAACCAGTCCGAAGAACAAAACTGATCCCAGCCCCGAATGGCGGGAGAAGTTGTACTATGTGATAGTTGTTTATTTGTTGTTGTTTTAGCGTTTAAGTTTTATTAAGCATAAACAGCTACGTGACCGATGTCTTTTCGTAACATGCCTCGTTGGGGGTGATCAATAAAAAAATTGGAGAAAGTGGTGAACAATGAATAAGTTACTTTTCTTGCCTTTTGTTAAGCAATGATCACTGAAAAAAAGTCCGAGTAAAAAACAAAACAAAGGAAACAAAACAAGTGTGAATGGTGCCGAGCACATAATGACCAATTTAGCATAAATTTGCATTGAAAATTAAACAACGTGAATACTGAATACAAAATACGAAAGGACCAATTTAGCATAAATTTACATTGAAAATCGAAGCCTCACTAAAAACCTATTCACAGGGGGAAATCTTCCAAAAACAAAAAGAAACATTTATACTAGATATGATAAAGAGTAAATGTTCAAATTTTCAGCCTTATGGTTCCATTGGTGCGGCGTGTGCACGCGATACATACATACATAGCCATTCGTGTGGCATACACACGCGAAGCATTCATACAGAGTCAGACGGAGCAGCTTAAAAACTGAAGAAACCCATGTTGACAGTTTTGGTGACAGCTTTGGTTTATAATTGATAGGACTGGGTGATTTGATAGCAGAATAAGTCGATTCTAATGTATGTTCTCACTAGAAGGAAATAGAATGAACTAAGAGGTCATACTATAGAATGAAATGGAATAGGAGCAGATTAAATTTCAGAAAATGCTTTTTTAGCTATAGAGTTATTGTAGATCTGTGGAATAAATTATGTATATGAATATGTAGTGTTCTCCCCAGCTGTAAATGCAAAAAGATTTATCATATTTATTACAATGCCACAAATGCTCAAGGTTTTTAATAGAGCCGAGCTGTAGCGAGACTCTTTATGACTAGCGTTATGTTTTACTGAACAAAGAGATTTCTGGCCAATGGAGAATCTATTGAGCCCTACGTAGAATGCAAAATCCATTGCTCTGCATAGAATTGAAGTATTCTTGCTACCATTTAACTCTTCATGAAATCTTACTGCTTTCATCAGAAGAGAATCATGTGATGATAATATTTTTTTATATCTATTAGTAAGCTCACTACCTCTGACGCGGGGGAGGGGAAAGAAGTGTATGCAACCAATGCATCCTCTCGATAGTCGCCTATGGAGCTGAAACATGAAACCAAACCAAAATACTGACCCACAAGCTGAGAACCATGCGATGTGAACGTGGAAGAATCATGCTCAACATTACATAGAAAGATCATAAGGCAGCACAATATATCAGAGGGAAAAACAGGAATCCATTAGAAAACTCAAATGGCAATGGGCTGGTCATGTTGCAAGAATGGCGGACAACTGATGGACATCACAACTCACAACATGGATCCCCAGAAATCACATGCCTAACCGAGGCCGGCAGAATACGAGATGGAGAGACAAATTGGACAACTTCAGAGAGCATTCGCTCATGATAGAGAGGTGTGGTGAATCCCGGGGAATGTCCATGTTCAACGACGAACGTTAAAGGAATGATGATGATAATGATGATGATAATGATGATGATGATGATGATGACGAAACTCGCTACGGTTTGATTGATTTAATGTCATTGCACTTTTTTTAGATAATGAAAGTAACTAAAGGCTAACGAATCGAATGTTTTGGGGGGATTTTCGAATTATTCCTTATTACACGCGTTACTATTACGTCAATGACTATAAGTCATTTTAACGTAAGAATTACAATGTATCAAATCTAAAAAAAAGCAGGTAAAGAATGAAACGAGATCTGATAATGTCAAACGCAAAAAAAAAAAAGATTCGAAAAAACGAACGTTTGCTCTTTTAATGTAAAAAATTGAAATAAAGGTATAATTTGTACGTAAGGAGGTGGGAAAGGCCTTTGGCCAGCTGTGGACAACGGCTGGTGATGATGTCGTGGCTCAGCTCCGGAGGCTAAGCCTGTATATCATATTAATGTGTAATTAAGATCATTTTTGCATATATATACAACTTGTAAGCTTTTTTTTTGCTCTCAGCACACGTATCATGTTTTTTGTTTCAATTCCAATTTTGAAATGTTGGCACTATGGCGTTTATGCGTTATGATGACGTCATTCACAGAGCAACACGAAAACGAGGTTCTCCTACGGCAGAATGTTTCAATAAGCCGTAAAACGCGTTCAAATACTAGATATCTTGATTGAAAAAGATCTCATTCAGTTT
>OY735226.1:19984407-20006907 GCA_963457665.1 Thysanoteuthis rhombus
TTTTTCAATTTGTTTTTTTTTATTTTTTGAGGGGGTGAGATGATGAAGAGAAGAGGGTAGCAGAAAATGGTATGATAGAGAGAAAAGGAGAAAAAGAGAGGAAGAGAGATATTCTGTATGTGGGGAAGTGGAAAAAACGGACATTCTAGAAATAGAAATCAGAGAGACAGAAAGAGAGAAGGAAACATGAGAACAGTTGGAAAACTGAAAAAGTAAAATCAGAGAAGAAGAAGAAGAAGAAGAAGAAGAAGAAGAAGAAGAACAACAACAACAACAACAACAACAACAACAACAACAACAAAACAAAAACAACAGCAACAACAACAAAAAGAACAAAAAGCAGAAGAAAAAGAAGAACAACAAAGACAAAAACAAAAACAACTAAAAAGAACAGGAAGAAGCCGAAGAAAAGAGAAAAAAACAGGGACTCAAAAAAGAAGAAGAAAAAGAAAAAAGAAGAAGAAGAAGAAGAAGAAGAAGAAGAAGAAGAAGAAGAAGAAGAAGAAGAAGAAGAAGAAAGATCATGAGGGATAGAGCAAGAGCAACACCAAAAAGAAGAGAACAAAGCGAAAGAAAGAAAAACCATAATCAAGAAAAAGAAGAGAAAAGGGGGAAGAAGTAGAGAAGAAGAAAAAAAGCAAGAATGATTGTGGAAGATATCAATGAATAATAATGAGAGAGAAAGGGAAAGAGATCGAGACAGACAAAATAAAGAGAAAACTTTGAAGAAATTTGCGTGGGATCGTGCATTTGTACCGCAATAACTCAACAACTGGTCATTGTGCGAAATCGAAATTCACCAGATATAGTACCGGATGGTACAGTGTCGAGTTTCAAATTTTGTGGGATCAGCGGTTCTCGGTAAATCTGGGGAAAAAATCTAATTGAACGAGCATTTCTATAAAAAAAAAAAGGGGAATTTCAGAAAGAAGGAAAGGGAAAGGCAAACAAAGGCGAAAAGGGAAAGAAAGAGAAAGAGAGAGACAGAGACAGAGAAGAGTAAAAGAAAGATTTTAAAAGTGATACGAAAGAAAGAGAGACAGACAGACAGAGAAGAGCAAAAGGAAGATTTTGGGAGAGAGAAGAAGAGCATTTCAGTCGGTAAAATGATTGAAGGAGATAAAAAGAGAGAGTAATAAAGAGAAAAAAAAAGAAAGTAGAAAATAAGAGAAATGAAGAGGGGAATGGGTTGAAAGGGAAAGAAAGAAAAAGAAAATGTGTATAAAAGAAAGACGGATAGAATAACGAATGAAATATTCGAATGAAAAAAGATACATTAGAAATACCAGAAAGATTAAAAGAATTAAAAGAAAGGAATGGTCAGACAAAGAAAGAAGCTGCAAAGGAACGAATGAATGAAAGAAAGAATAACTAAAACAAGAGAAAATAAAGCAGTAAAAAAAAAAATTTGAAGGATGAATTTAAAAACAAAATGAAAAAAAAAAAAGAAAATGAAGGAAAAAAGAAAAAGGTGGAAATAACGGGAGAGAAAAAGAGAGAAGAGAAAAAAGGGAAGAAAAAGAAAAAGAGGGTGAACGAAATGAAGTGAATGCTAGGCGAAGATAAGAAGCCAATGGTGGCTGGAAGGGAGAAGAGAGAAAATAAGATAAGGATACAGAGAGAGTGTGGAAGAGATGCAAAGGCTAAGTGAGTGAGAGAGAGAGAGAGAGAGAGAGAGAGAGAGAGAGGGGGGTGCAAGGTCCATCTCTGTTCACTTATCTATCAAATTTATTCATATCTATCTGTTCATATCAGTTTATCAATCTTTCGCAGTCTGGACATCTCTGTTTATCTATCTATTTATCTATCCCAATCTGTATCTATCTATCTATCTATCTATCTATCTATCTATCTATCTCAGTTTGTTCTTATCTATCTATCTATCTATCTATCTATCTATCTATCTCAGTTTGTTCTTATCTATCTATCTATCTATCTATCTATCGCAGTCTGTTCATGTCATATGCATATATGTGTGTGAGCTAAGATAGGAACAGGTTGAGGAAGAAAGAGAGAGAGAAAGGAAAAAAGAGAGGGAGTATAAGAGGAAGAAAGAAAGAGAAAAATAGAGAAGGACAAATTTTCCCGAGCCCATATTACCCAAGAGTTTTCTCATTCTAAGAAAAGGCATGAAAACACGGTTTATTGCACCCTTAAGAAACCAATCGAAGAAATGAGTCTACCAATACCCATGGGTACACCGGCTGTATGGTTAAACTTGATTGATAATATCATTGTCAACGTATGGGGGGGGGACAATACTGCAAGCCCGACGGTTCCACTGCCTCTTAGCTGGTCTAGTATTACGGCTAGCAAAGTAGATTTGAGCCACTTAGTGCAAATGAAGGGAAAGATGGAATGAGAAAGAAAGAAAGAATGAAAGGAAGGAGGAAAGAAAGATCGAAGCTGTGAATGAAGTAAATGCATAAAAAATGAGCTTTAGGTGAGCTTCCCAAATTGATTGGAATGAGGTGGGAAGGAAGAGAAGAATATCGTTTTTTTTTTGTTGTTTTTTTTCATTCATCTTCTCTTTTTTTTTTTTTTTTTTCGCTTATTGGGTCACCAGAGACCGAATAGTCTCCTATTATGGCATTTGTTTTCTTTGTCAAGATCGGATACTTCAACTAGTATATATATATATATATATATATATATATATATATATATATATATATATATATATATATATATATATATATATATATATATATATATGTATGTATGTATGTGTGTGTGTGTTTATACCTATCTATCCATGTATATATTTTTTCTATGAAATCAAGTTTATGGAGAATGTAGGTACAGATGGATACGGACGTAGTCATGCATATACACAAACAGACATACACACACACACACATATATATAAATAATTAAGAAATTTAATCCGAGAGATATAACTACAAATGCGTTATATTTCTATGAAACTCTATTTGAAATGATCTTTGGTATTACGTTATCTCAGCCAAATGACCATTTCGAATAAGTTTCAAAATAATACACTGCAATTTAAGATCATTCTGTTAGATATCATATATCCATTGCTTTATATGTATATATATATATAAATATATATATCATTGTATCATCCACAGACAGCTGTTTCGATGTATTACGTCTCCTCAGTGTGGTTATAGACTTTCTATTATCCCATCCAGTGCCGCGAAACAGGATTGAAATCTTCTGCTTCAGAACCGGAGGCTGATATCCTACCTCTGGGCTACGGAACTGGACGGTCAGTAAGGCTGAATTTAAGCGATATATTTATTTACACAGAAATTCCCCATCCACCAGAGTACTCTATTCCTATAGAAGAGCATTATATATATGTATATATATATATATATATATATATATATATATATATATATATATATATATATATATATATATATATATATATATATATATATATATATATATATATATATATAGTTTGATTGAAAGATAGAAAGACGTACTGAAAGAAGCCGGTCAAGAAAGAAATGAATGAATATATGAGCCACTCGGTGCAATATTTTTGGTGAGCTTACCAAATTGATTGGGAAGGAATGGGAAGAACCGAGAGGACTTCTTCCAATTTTTTTTTTTTTTTTTGTCATTTTCCTTCATTTTTCTTCTTTTTCCTTGCCTTCTAGGTCGCCAGGGACTCCCTGTTCGTCATTTGTTTTCTTTACCAAGATCGAAAACGAAAGGGAAGGGGTTGATTAGTCGGCAAAGATGGGAAGACAAAGTCACTTGAGATATGTGGTTTACCCCAAAGAGTCCCAAACCCCCAAATCCCTGTCTGCAGGAAGATGAAGAGACTCATTTTTCTGGGGAAACAAAGGTTTATTTGGGTGCTAATAGTATTGAGCAAAAAGGCGTAAAAAGAAATAAGCAGTCACAAGTAAGCAAAATTAAAGTAACATTCCTATTTCTATTGATGATTACAGCATTTTCTGTTTTGTAGAACAATAGATTGAGAAAAATCCGGAAAAATATCTCAGTATAAATATATATATATATTCATTTATTTGACGGAAATAAAACTTAGCGTAATTGTTACATAAATAGAAGTGAAACATGTCAATTGGACTCAGTTGGTAAGTTGGCACACACACGCGTATATATATATATATATATATATATATATATATATATATATATATATATATATATATTATTTTTATTATTATTATTATTATTATTATTATTATTATTATTATTATTATTAAGATATTAAGATGAACACCAGCGGAACCTTTGGTCTTAATCCTAAACCACGGTAGCGGGATGTTAATTTTATACATATGTTTGGCCTAACGTGACAGGATAGACAAACCTAAATTAGGTGAGGATTGTAGTTTTTGTTAAGGTAAAAAAACAAAGTCCACTCAGGATTTGGACTGAAATTTGACAAAAATATATTTGTGAATGAATGCATCCGTGTGTGTGTCGAGCAAAAAATGGACACGAAAAACGATATAGATAAATATCATAACATGAATAAAAAAAACCTATACGAACAGGTACTGTTTATCAATACATATAAAACACATTGAAAAAAATAATGTAGGTTGACAATGCTCCATCTAAGATATTACGAACATATCTCCTTTACTTTAGACACAGCGTTTCGACTGATCTATTCTCCTGTCTTTATGAAAAGAACGTACCATCCGATAACTTTCAGACCTCTATGTTTCAACGATGATATACTATACTTTCCAAGGTACAATAGGCAAAATTCTTTGGAACTTTGAAATTCACACATATCAGCCAGCCCTAATCAAGACACCAGGTCTAGCGATCGTGAATGAAGAGAAGATCTTTTATATAGTAAACATGGCCGTTATATTAGACCATAGAGTCCAGCCGAAAGAGAACGAAAACTTGTGAACTTGCCAGAAAAATAATAAAAATGAGGACTACGAAAGTGACAGTTGTGTCCATCATCAGAGGAATCGAATCTATATAGTTAATTATTCATTGATCACCCACTTTCTAACGTTTTAAATGATCACCCTCAACACAGCATGCCAACGTTGGTCACAAGATGGTTTCTATTCGTTGACTAACCAGATCTGTCTATCTATAAAGACAAAAAAAAAGCGTACACACACTCTTACAAACATATATGCGCATAAATATGTAAAACTATTTGACATTTATACACCGAACTGAAAATAAAATAAATTTCCTCTAATAACAATAGAAAGAAAATTGTTCAGAAAACCCGATTCTGAGACGGTATGAAAAGTGCCATATTCTTTTTACAAATCAACTAATAAAAAATGAATAATTTATTTTTGAACCATTCCGAAGAAAAAGCTGTTTGTATGTGCCTGCATGCTGTCTCGAACACGGCCAAAAATGTTTCGTCTTTATCGAATTACGCGAGCAGTGATTTCGTCATAAATATCGGAGGTAAAAATTCAAGTTATAAAAAAGATGAATAAAGTGATAAGAGCGCTAACGTGATTGCGTAACTTGCCGAAATATTCAAATAAAGAATCGCCTCAGAGAATTCAACGAAGTCAGTTATAAAAATCCACACCTCCATTTTGAAAACAGCTTTTTCTCAATGAAGTGGCAAGCTGTTCGCTTTACTTCCAAATTTTTGTATATAAATATACATACGTGCATGTATCTTTTTTCTTTAGCTTTTTGGTGTTTACCATCTGAGCGCCTGGGAATGTTCTCTAGTCGAAAAAGATTGGTAGAAGTACGTTAAAACTAATTTTTGAGCCGATGAACAAAAGAAGGGTTTGCTTTGGAGTTTTGTTTTTCTCCTCTGTTATTACATCTTTCCCTGAAGGTTGTCGTTAGAATTGCTATCTTGCGGTAGATTGGCGGGGAGTCTTGGAGAGGGATTTCTTTTCAAAGGAATGGACGAATGCCTTGAAACCTTTATTTAGAATATTGTGCAGAAGTTTTGCAATTCTGCAAACAAAGAGGTTGATTTGGAGTCTTATGAATTCTGCAAAAGCAGACTTTATAAACAAATCAGATTGCAACGAATTATAATTCGCTCGTGAAGCGAAACCATTACACACACACACACACACACACACATATATATATATATATTGTAGCATATGCACACATGCACACACGCACATATATATATATACTATGTCCCAATATATATTATAACATATGCACACTCGCGCACACGCGCACACACACGCATATATATATATATATATATATATATATATATATATATATATATATATATATATATATATATATATATATATATATGTATCTTATTATTACTATTATTATTATTATCATTATTAAGAAATGGATATAAGATCCGACAGAAATAATCATGAATGTATTTTATTTTGACACCATTTGAAATGATCTCTAAGTCATTACAAATGATGTAATAACGGGAGATCATTTCAAATAGAGTTTAATAAGTCATAAAATAAACATGTATTTGAATTATTCAATGTACAGGTTTACCCTGCTATCCAAATGGGGAAAACCATCTGAAAGTCGAAACGACGTAAAATGAAAAAGCCATTACCATCAATTCTATATGGGGAAGAGTTCAGTAGAATTTAAAGTGGTAGACTGAATAAACAAATTGAACAATCAGATTGTAAAGAATTCTCTCTGGGAAGAAGGGACAGAGATACTCGCTTAAGGCTATCAAGTAAATCATATAATTATGATTATATAATATATTTTCATTTTATAATATTTTTTTTTAAATATTTTATGATATATTTCTATTTTATTCATAGATTTTGTCCGGAGAAGCATATTCATGGAACTAATTGTTTTATTAAATTAAAAAAGTAAAACGTCAAGGGTTTGTTCATCATTGACCTTTGAATATATATATATATATATATATATATATATATATATATATATATATATATATATATATGAGGCTGCTATCGGAATTGTAGAATGAATACAGTAAGTAGTTAAAATAAAAAATGGCCGAATGAATCATTCTCTATGTAACAACAGTAGGCAGTTTCAAATAAATTTACAAATAATAAAAGGCATTCATAAATATTCTGCCGGATTCTGTATCTATGTCTTAATTATATAATTTTCTGTATTAGAAAACAATAGAGCAGATACAGACAGTGAATGAACAATATAAGAAGCGTGCGGATAAAGCGGTTATTTGGGGCTTCGCTTTTCCGTCAGTCTGTTTAGCCCAATGGTTAAGAGCGACACTAAAAGGTTTTAAAAAGATGACGGACAAGGATCTTTTCTTTTTTTTTTTTTCTTCTTTCTGTAACGGATATTTGGATCCAGTGTGTACAAGAATTGTCCATGAATTCGATTTCTAGTGCTTTCGAAAATTCTCTCGTCATTATCAGAGATATGAAATATAGTTTTGCAATTCTGGAAACGAAGAGGTTGGTTTGGAGCCTTGTAAATCTTGCAAAATCAGATTGCAACGAATGATCTCCGGTAGCAATGAGAAGTGAATTATTTGCCTAAGGTTATCAAGTAAAGTTGTTGACCTAAAATCGATTATATAAAAAGTTACAGGCATTGTCCGGGGAAGTATATTCGTAGAACAAATACAAAGCACATATATATATATATATATGTATATACATATATATATATATATATATATATATATATATAGATATATATATATATATATATATAGAGAGAGAGAGAGAGAGAGTGAGAGAGAGAGAGATAGATAGATATAAGTAAATGTATATATAGAAAGCTTTGCATCCTGAAGCACTAAGCACATTAAGAACCTATTTTTAAAAAATCTATTCGTGTCTGTCACTTCAGTCATGTATTTCCCAATATCTGTTAATTCAAATTATGTAATTTTTCTTCGTTTTTTAGTGATATATATATATATATATATATATATATATATATATATATATATATATATATGTGTGTGTGTGTGTGTGTGTGTGTGTGTGTGTGTGTGTGTGTGTGTGTGCGTGCTGGTATGCAGGAGTATATATATATATATATATATATATATATTACAACCCATGTATATAATGAAGAAATATTGATGTATAGATAATGCTTGGTGGAACACATCTAACCGTATACTTATTCATTATTTTTTATATTAATAGTGGTTAAAAGCTCTTCATCTAAGAAAATTTCAAGATGATATTACTACTAATGCTACTCTGTTTGAAACCAAAACAATAACATCAAATAAGACGCCGCTGAGAGATCAAGAAAAACGGGGAATAACTTTGATTGGTTAGTTTTGATCTTCAGCCAACCGTTAGCTCTCGCAGAAAGCAGGTATCACAACCAGACAAGCTTTTCAGTCTAAAAAGGATGAGAGTTCGAATCTTGCTCGGAGCTACTTTATTTTTGATCAGCGTTGTCTGCTAATGATTATAGACTGACGGCCTGGGTAGTTACGATGAAAAGCAACCGAAATTAAGATAGAAGATATAATAGTTAAAATCTAATAATAGTAAGCAATGCTTCATCAGGATAATATAATGTGAAATGTTTGGAACGAAGGGAATAAAACTGAAACAAAAAGTCACGATAGACGCAAGAATAACGAAAAACTCATTCTACAGTACTAGTGAGAATGTTTCAGGGACCTTGAGCATATTAGCATGAAGATGGAACTTTATATCGATAGGATATAGGTCTTACTAAAACATCAAAAGTCCTCCAGAGATCGTGTATTGGTGTTGGTGAAAACTTAGTTTCTTTTGACGTATCAAACAAACAGTGTAAAAATGTGCTTTTGAGAATGTATTACCTTTCTATTCGAATTTTCGTTTCTTTTGTAAGAATACCAAGGGTTGTAATTGTAAGATTTGGTGACCTGGGGTGCTTGGCTTCATGATGCTACTAGCCCTCCTTGAACATCGTGTGATCTTGTTTCTTTTCCCAAATTCTGAAAAATTCATTAACTGAAGTTCCAAGATAAAGTATTAGCTTCGTTCTAGTAATAGTTTTTTTTTCAACTGGAAGGATGACAAAAGTGTAAGAAACAATTTTTTAAAAAATGTAAGACTTTAAACAACGAAGATTAGTATTATAGTTTAAAAAATGATTCTCAGAAAAATTCTGTTTTTTTGTAGATCTTATTGATCCACCATCTTAGTTATTAACTGCGTTTTGAATCTCAGTTTAATGTTTGGTCCGTGTGATTCATATTCAATACTCAATGGAGTGCACTGACAATGAAAAAGAATAAGTTGAAACATTCTTGCTTTTCCATCATTAGGCTACGGATTTATTGATATACCTACGTAAAAACTTACACTCACACATACACTTGTATACATATGTACGTATTTGCCTTTCTGTACGTGTGTATAAACGCCATCATTTGATCAGAAGGATTCTTTTCCTATACGGAATGAGGGTCCATTTCCCAAGATCTCAGACTGAAGATCATCACCCTCCCCTGTAAACATTGTCATTGTAGGTTTTAGGGGATGGGGTTTTGGTCCCAAGTATACCCACTCCTTTACCTGAGTTCAGGCCGGCAAGATTGCCAAAAAAGAACATCATAGAGGAGTTAATTGCATAATTTATTCGTATATAAATACTCCCGTAATTTTTGACGGGTACTTCACTAGTATAATCAGCAAACTAAGTTTTCTCAATCAAAATTTTTAAAAACTGATTAAAAATACCGTAAGTCTTGAGGTGTTAGTGTCTTTCCCCTGTTTTTTCGTTCTTCTGTTTTATTAAAGTTCATTTGTTCCGTCATTATCGGAATCGTTCTACTTATTTCCCCTGTAAAATCAATGGAGACGTCACGACGGCATTTGATTTTCTTCTTTCGTTTGATTTTGCTTGTTATTGTCTAACAAACCAAGCAATTATACCAATTACCTGCTTCTCGCTAATATTTTCCGTGATTTTAATATTCCATTGAGCCAGCCGATAACCATTCCTTGGCTGGTAGCAGTGTTACGCTTTTCCGATATCAATTCTATAATTTGTTGTCGCAAAGATATCGCCTTTTCTTCTTCTTCTTCTTCTTCTTCTTCTTCTTCTTCTTCTTCTTCTTCTTCTTCTTCTTCTTCTTCTTCTTCTTCTTCTTCTTCTTCTTCTTCTTCTTCTTCTTCTTGTCCCTGTTCTCGTCTCTTTTTTTCTGCATCTTGTTCTTTTTGTTGTTGTTGCTGTTGTCATCAGCGTTGTTGTTGTTGTTGTTGTTGTTGTTGTTGTTGTTGTTCTTCTTCTTCTTCTTCTTCTTCTTCTTCTTCTTCTTCTTCTTCTTCACTTTGCTCCCAATCCATTCTTTTTCTGCTTCGTCATCATCATCATTATTATTATTATTATTATTATTATTATTATCATTATTATTATCATTATTATCATTATTATTTTCCTTGCACATCTATAGTCACGTGACTTCTTAATATCGCTTGCACGACGTTCGCGGCGGAAACGCTTTCCTTTATTGGTGTCCATCTTTAATTTTTTTTTTTTTTAATGGCTTCTAATAAAGAAATATTTGTTCTAACACTCATTTCATCATCTGCTAGTGAGCAATCAGTTTGGCTAATAAAAGACTCTTATTATGAATAAAACAAAGTAGCAAAAACTTATATTAATAGTGCGCATGCGTTGAAAGGGGAATATACGCAGCATGAAATAAAACTTAATGTTTCTATTGTCCTTTTTTCCTCTGTTTTTCTGTGTTGTCTGCCCATTTCATTTACCAAATTATATGTTCCCAAATCGTTGCTCACTTTTTCAAGTGTTGCTCTTTATAATTATTTTCTGCGATACAAGGCAGTCGTCAGTCATATATGTAAACGGTACAATTTTTCCCTCCTTTTATTTAAGGCGTCGGAATTTGTGTATCAAATATTTTTTCTGTGCAATCAAGTTTTTCTAAATAGAAGGCTGATTACTAATAGGTAAAACACAATTCGATTTTTACGTGATTATTCAGCTGACAAGAACTTTTTGCCTTTCTTGTGATCTCATTTCAGTCCTAGTTTCTTCAAATCTTCACTGCTCCGACACGTTTATTATTATTAGAAACCGTCAACTGAAAACTGTCAATAAGACTGTCAACTGAGGTTTCTTCAGTTTTCGAATTAGTTTAGCTGGCTACGTATGTGAGAACGGATGTATCACGCGTATCGGCCGTTCCAATCGAGCTGGAGTGATGGAAATTTAAACATTTACTCTTAACCATGCCTATAAAAATAGGTTGTTTTTTATCCGCTCTGTAAGAATATTTAAATGGCAATTGGCTGGCCATGTTGCAAGAATGACCGTCAACCGATGGATATCACGACTCACGACACAGATTCCCACAGGTCACATGCGAAACCGAGGCCGATATAATACAAGATGGATTGATGAACTACATAGATTTAGAAAATACTGGCTCCGCGACGTCCATGATATAGAAATGTGGCGGATCCTTAGGAATGTCCATGTCCAACAACGGACATTAAAAGACTGATGATGATGATAATGATAAGAGGAGGGATGTCACTGTGTAATGTAAGTTTATTGAACATTCAGCTTTTTAGTGATTACTGCACAACAAAAGGCGGTAGATGCAACTTATTCAGTGATCACTCCTTTCTGTAATTTTTTTTCATTGATCTCTTCGAACATAGCATGCTGCCAAGAGATGTTGGTCAAGTGACAGTTTCTATCCAGTGACTAACCAGACTCGTTACGGGTATACATTATTTTGCCATTTTTGTCCCAACATATCAAACCGTTTGCAACATAAACTTAACTCAATCTACGTTAAATTCCCTATCATTCTGCCTTGTGCCGTAGAAAGTTGATATGAACCCTGACGTCAATAATTACTGACTCTTACAGTGAACCGTAACGTAAATGGTCACCATTCATTTTAAAGAGAAACCTAACGTTTATTTTGTCCGCAAATCCCTATCTGTACCAAATATTTAGAATAATTTAAAGAGGCGTCCACCGACGTTAGGGTTCACTTTACAAATAGAGATGACCTTCGACATCGGATACGGCCTTTGGAAATGGGAGTGGGGGTCAAAGAAAGTTAAACGTAGAGAAGCTGTAGTGAATAAAGAATTGTACTAAAATATTTACAACCATGAACCATCAGAAACATGGCGCCAGGTGATGTTAAAAGATACTTCCCATCATTGGACTGAAATTCGTTGGATAATTAGTTGCCAGTTATATTCTCTAATGTGCTTAACGTCCTCAAGTTGCTTCAATCTCTTAACGAGCCGAGAGTTAGTGGATTGGGTATATGTCATTCTTGATTCCCTGGGACGTTGGTTGGATACACATAAGCCCAGCTGATGAAAAGAGGTAAATACTTCTGGTCTGATATTTTGTAGACAAAGTATTAAATCCGTTATCTTGAATTCGTTTTATTAGATGAAGCATCGTCAGCCATTTTGATTTTTTCTTCGCAATGCTTTCGATTTTTACGTGATTGTTCAGCAGAGACAAGAACCTTTTGCCTTTCTTGTGATTTGATTTCAGTCCTAGTTTCTTCAAATCTTCAAAACTGCTTTTCATCAAGAACTGCTTTAAAAAAAACAACTTTTTAACTACTCTTTATCTAGAAACATCAACAGTAGAAATATTATCTTGATTTATTTATTAAATGCAGCATTGTCGAACGTTAACTAATGCTAGATGAACTTAACAAAGAAAGTAAAAAAGTCAGCCTACACATGAACTTCAGTAAAACGAAAATTATGTGCAATAATCATGTTGAGAATAAGAACATAACTGTCAAGATAGAAAATGCAAAACTCGGCAAAGTAGACCACCACATCTACCTAAGAAAACAAATCTCCATGAAATCCTCAAAAGAGGAGGAAATCAAGCGAAGAATCACTCTGGGATGACAAGCCTTCGGCAGAGCAAGCTCAATTTTCAAAAACCAAATGATCCCAATAATCCTAAAAAGAAGAGTATACAATCAATGCATTCTACCGATAGTCACTTATGAAGCTGAAGCATGGAACCCAGCCAAGAGACAGACCTACACACTGAGAAGTATGCAACGTGCACATGAGAGAATCATGCTCAACCTTACATGGAGAGATCACAAGACAGTATAGTATATAAGGAAGAAAACGGGTGTCCATGACGTCATAGAAACTATTTAAAAACTCAAATGGCAATTGGATGGCCATGTTGCAAGAATGAAAAACAACCGATGGAGATCACGTCTCACAACATGGATCCCGAGAGATCACATGCGAAACTGTAGCCGACAGAACACAAGATGGGGAGATGAACTAGACACATTCAGCAAATACTGGTTCCGCGACGCCCATGATAGAGAATTGTGGCAAATTCTGGGGGAGGTCTATGTCCAACGACGGACATTAAAAGTAATGATGATGATGATGATGATGATGATGATGATGATTTATTTCGTCTCAATGTTGGTTGTATATCATCACTACCATTCATTGGCTTTTGTAAACGGTGCATATCGGACATAAAGACTGGAGATCTGGGTTGTTGCAACGAAAAGCAAATAAGATTAAGAGGAAAGAAATGCTTGTCAAAAATTATCCATTGTATTTTCGTTCGTACCACCCATTTTTCCTTTTGTTGTCTGTCTTTTTTTTAATTCAAAGTTCCGGCTGCTGTATTTTTCGACCTTCCTTGGTAATCCATTCTTTTTTTTTATCATCGGATCTTATTCTGTGAGGGACACGCATTTCTCGTTCCATAGACATCCCATCCCGCTTTTGGAACTGTTCTCCTCTGACAGACACGAACTTCCAATGAACTAAGTAAATTTTACCAGCACTCTCAACTTTTGAATAATGTTTCAGGGCGCTTAAATTCGCTGTTTTATTTCTTTTTGGCTTGGCAGCTCCTTTATGCTTCTAATGTCTATGCCAGGTCTGCTGATCAAATGATTTGAACATATTATGAGTGTTGCTTTCTTCAACCATCTTATTCTCCGGGATTCTCCTTATTTTATTTTGACATCATTCCATAAAGGTTGATATGCTTTCACGCATAATTAACTATACTTGACTTTGAAGTTTCTCTATGGATTACAGCTTTTCGATGTTCCTCAAATGATATTTTCAGATGGTTTGGTTTTGTAATGCCTGCCACAACTGTATGAAATTATATACACGCAGTTCTTGTGGTACTCACTATTTGTGCACGTCTGAAAATCAGGGAGAGTGGGATTTTCAACGGTCAAGATTAATGCAAGCAGTACTGATAGAATAGGTCTATCATGTTCAGACTGATAAACAATAACTATAGGACTATATCATAAATTATTTTATCATAGAAATGTATAGAAATCAGCATTGGAAGAGGAATTGTCCGTGGATAGGAATTAAAGTAAGCTTTACTAATAAAATAGATCTATTACAAACGCACATACTTGTATACATATGTGTGTGTGTGTGTGTGTGTATGCGTGTGCGTGTGTTGTGTATGGATGCGAGGTAATCCGACAAAATGGTGGTGGTAATTCCACAATGTGGACAGTGAAAAGAAAGTTGAGAGAAAATCAAGTGTTACATCTAAAAAAATTGGACAGGCTTTTATGCATTTCATTGGTTCCACCAACTTGTTCAGAAGCACAAGCAGCGGTTGCAGAAAAAAACTTTATGCTGCTTGCATACCTGATACATACATACATACATATATATATATATATATATATATATATATATATATATATATATATAAGCAGATAATGCAACCTGTCATAAATCATTGATTGGAATCATTCAGCAAATACAGCATTCTCATTCACTCCAAAAACAGGATGAACGACTTTTGCCAACCCAATATACTGTGTCTGTTGGAGGTCGAGATCTGTAATGAGATTTCTAATTCAAAAGACATATGATAATCAAAATGGCATGTGTTGGCATATTACGGGTGACATCTTTGTTGTATTATGGTAACAAACCAACAAATTTACAGAATTTTTATCTTTAAGTAAATTCAAGACAAAAGTTACCGACCAAAATCAGGAACCATGTCAGTTTTAGTGTTTATGCTTTAGTTCTTATGGTTTCTGTATTTTTATGTGCTTTTAAATTTGCTGAGATAAGATGATACTATCTATTACTGATTTTTAGGTACAAATTACTTTGTAGTCGGATCAGTACGGGAATAAATATCAAATTATCATTTTGTAATCGTAGCCAGTTGCGAGCCTTTTTCAATCCATCAGTAATTGGTTGGTCAAAATAATTTACGATCTCCGATTATTTGGCTCAAATTAAGCTGTCTGTCTAGCAAATACCGCTGTTTTGATACCCAACCCCCCACAATCAATCTGACTGAATGTCTGGCAATATTTCTGGCATTAAATCATTATTTAATTCATCTCTGCAGCGGTAGATCATGTTTATGTCATCAGTAATCAAGGTCTTCGCCAGACGATCGAACTGCGGTAGTGTTTCTTGACTATATATGTATATATATACATAGATAGATAGATAGATAGATAGAAAGATAGATATACGTGTGTGTGCGTGTGTATCAGACATGGATACATATGATCCGACGGAATGAATTATGAATCACGTTATATATTATTTAGAAACCCATTTTGAAATGATCTTCCGTCGTTACACGGTTGAAGTATCACTAAACCTAAATAACGTAACGATGCTCTTACTAAATAGCTGTTTTCAACCCGAATCCTCATGAATTTTTGAATGTATATCTGTCACGTTGAAAGAGGCAAGTGGGCCGAGAATAAACGAGGTGAAAATATGGATTATTTTGGCCTTTGCATTAACGGCAGCTGCTTAACTCAATGATAAGAGCATCGATACGCTGAAGCGACTACCCTATCAATGATAGGTTCAATTCCAGCAGCAGCCCCATTTTCTCTAAATGCTTATTCTATTTACGTTGTCAAGGTTGAGTGATACATTAACCGGGTAGCGACAGAAGATCATTTCAAAATAAGTTTCTCAAAAATAAAACGTAAATCATGAATATGTGTATAAAAAAATAACAATGGTGTTTATGTAGTCAGATATGTGAATGGTGAAGACCATCTATATATTGCTAAGCCAACCAAAAACATCTTGTTAAAAGTGCCAATTCCTTACTTTTTTCTTTATTCATTTTTTCCTAAATTTGGGTGCGTTCTCGACGCCGGGAAATCCGATTCTTCAATTATGAATACTTACTCTAAACATTTTGGATGAAGACAAATTGTAATTACCTCAAATCAAATCTGATTTTCTTCATAAATCCCAATACATATCGAATCTAAATTTTTTTTTTTTACCAAATTCTTGTTTACCTTTTTTTCCGAAAAAAAAACGTTTTATGAATATTGCAACGAACATCACCGATCGCTCAAACCGTGTGTTGGAGCGAGTAGTTCCATTTGGGTATGCGTTTAGCTCTATGCGTTTGTTCCTTGTCGTGTTTGTTTACCGGTTATACAGCTATTGCACGTGCAACCTCATAAGATCCAAGCTTCAAAAAATTTGTTTCACTTCATTGAACATGGATGCACATGGCTGAGAACGTTAAAGCTCAACGGTCAATCATGAGCCGCCCCCGTTTGGTTTTGAATTTAGAGTTGTCCTTTTCCCTAGTTGTGTTGCCTCCCAAAGCCAGAGATTTTAGTCTGTCTTACTATTTTATCCATAGCTACGGAAGAGAATTCATAGACTCATGCCTTTGCCACGGGCCCAAGTTCGGAAGTGAATGTGAACAGTCTCGGTTGGATTTTTGATTCGGGTCACCGATTCCATTATCTCCACCATAGGTCGTTACGTCATTAACACCTTCTCGTGAGTTACTTGTAGGACGACTATTAGTGCCGGCTATTTTCAGTAGAATAAGCTTTACATTCAAGAACGAAACAATCAAATTATTTTTTACCGGAAGGGTCAACAATCAATGCGTATTCCACTAATTACCCACGGAGTGTAAACATGGAACCTAACCAAATGCGCACAAGAAAGGATCACGCTTAACATCACTAGGATAGATCACAAGACAGCACAGTATATTAGAGAAAAAAAACAGGATTCAGAGACTTAAATAGTGATGAGCAGGTCATGCTGCAAGAATGTCAGACAGCTGCTGGTCATTATGACTCATAACATGAATCCTCAGTGATCATATACGAAATTGCATCTGGCAAAAAAAAAAAAATAGATTGTTTGACAAATTGGACAAGTTTATAAAGTATTAGCTCTGCAACGACCATCATAGAGATGTCTGATGAATCTTGAAGAGGGTCCAAGACCAACGACGGACGTTAAAGAGTTAAAGATGAGGATGATAATGATGATTTTGGACTGAAACCACAGGATACTGGTCACTGCGTAAAACTCAAAGAATTTAGAAGCCTCAATCATTAGCCTGTCTTTGGTGTACCTAACTTTCCCTCAGTCAATAAACGAAATAAACACTCCGCAGAATAATAGATGAAAAAGATCAAACTATGCATTGTTATGGATGAAAGGCTAGACTGTCTTCATTTTGCATTCCTCTCGATAAGTAAGTAAATATATAAAAATGGAGACACAGGGAGAACATCTATACGAATGTAGATTTAGTCTTGCTAGAAATTAACTTCCTTCGCGTCGCTTGGATGGGGAATCACGCTTTTAGAATCTTATTAGCAATAATGGCTGACTTGGTATTTGGCAACGCTGGCATATAGTCAGATGCGAGGAAGGGTGGGTTGGATTTTTGTTCGAAGTATGGGCAACCCCCCCCCCCGCGCAAACACAAAAGATAGATGGATATTACAACTTTGTTGCTACTGATAAGTTTCACGTCAATGCAGTCATCGAGCTGCTGTTTTTTTTTTGTTTTCATTCTATCTTTATATACATATAGAGCTTTGTTTTTTTTTGTATTTCCCTCTCATTGTCTTATGATGATAGTTTTCAATCTTTCTCTGTTCCTTTGTAGAAGGGTTGAAAGTGTGTTGTTCAGGTTGTGTCAAGTAAGTACCGGTTGGGGAATTTGATGAGTATTATTAGTCAAGTTATCAGGTCTGGGTTGGGTGGTAGGGTGGTGGGGTGGTGGTATCATACACACACACACACACACACATATATATGTACATATGTATATATATATATATATATATATATATATATATATGTATGTATATATATATATATATATATATGTATATATATATATATATATATATATATATATATATATATATATATATATATATATACGTGTGTGTGTGTGTGTGTGTGTGTGTGTGTGTGTGTGTGTTACAGTAATTGTGAGGAACTCCAGAAATTCCCGACCATTTCAGTACTTTCATGATATCCTTAGTTTTACAATCGATGTAGTTATGGTTTACGAGCTTGTGATACTGATCATTGCTGCTGTAAGGAAGTCGATTCTCACCGAGTGTCACAGTAATACAGCCTTGTGTCAAACTCATCCAAGCATATTCTGCAGTGTACGTACAGCTTAGTTTGACACAAGACCACACTAGTGGGAGCCCTGTGAGGATCGAAGCTATTATATTAGTAACGATTAGCGTCACAAGCTCGTTAACTATAACTACACTGATTGTAGAGGAATTTCTCAAAATCAGTAGTTTCACAATCTTACTATAACGCACACACACATGCATACATGCACACACACATACACGTGCGTGCACACACACACACACACACACGCAGATGCACACACACACACACACACACTGGTCAACGAAGGATATTCGTTCCAAAATCTTATAATTCAATGTCAATGCTTGGTTACATTAATTTGGACACGACACTTGAGTCACGTTACGTCAAATCCAGTACTAATTAAAACTTGTACTATTAAAGGTATTACTGTAGCCCCAATATATATATATATATATATATATATATATATATATATATATATATATATATATATATATATATATATATATATATATATATATATATATATATATATATATATATATGAAGGAGAGAGAGATCGCAAGCAAGACAATGTTATTCGGTGGAGAATTTGCCACTCTTTCAGTCGTAAGCTTCATAAGTAAAGTACCTATCGGCTTATTTTATCGTATCTTATTATTGCATTATAGTTAACTCATTTTTTTCTTTTCTTTTCTTTTCTTTTCTTTCTTTTCTTCTCTACCTGCGGTCTACCTTCTAATTCATCTTAGATGTACAATTTTCCTTCGAGACATCAATTTGATATTAACGGAGTGAATTCATTGTGTCGGCGTCTGTTGATGTCTGTGACGTTCAACAAAGATTCCAAGCCGTCCTCGCTGAGTGATTATATTGTATTGTGTTGCTTGGAACACAATGGTGGGCCCCGGTACGCAAAAACCCCAGGCCCCCATCATCCTGCATCTCCCTAGTCCTCCCACTTCAAAATAATGTCTGTATAGCAACTAGTTATTCTAAGGAGTAATCAGATCATAAGCTTCTAATATAAATGCTGACATTTCATGTACTTATTTATGTTAATGTGTGAGTGAGTGCTTGCATGCCTGGCTAAATCTCTACAGTCATTGTATAAGTGTGTATCAACAGTTGCTCATATTTTTGTATACATATGCACACGTATGTATGGGAGTGTAAATTCATACACAGATCCTCTTAATGCAACTCTGCTCTACCAACTGAGCTTGCAACGCTCTTGGTAGGCAGGAGTTCAAAATACCGATCTCTCTACTCTGCAGTCGTAGGTAGATACATATCCGTACCTCTATATATAAGTGAACTTCCATAGCCTGCGCATGTATCTAAGATATCATTAAAAATTATTTAAAAAAGACAACAGATCTTTTTATCTAAAATCCCCTTTTAAAAACACCAGTACAAGATGGCGGCGTTGTTTGTCCCAAACGCACTTCTGAAAAAAATAGAGTAAAATTGATAAAACGTTTAAAAGTGGTGCCTAAAGGTGTACTCAAGCAAGATTTTAAGGTTGTGACCAGAATCTCCCGGTCCCGGGGAGACTCACCCACAAAGACATCTACACAGACCCAAACCCTCAAAGAGAGAAGAATTCGTAGCCCACTTGGCTGGTTGGCCAGGACATTTGTTGGGCTACGGTGATTAGATAGATAGAAAGAGAGATACATAGATTGAACTATGAATCAATGTCTGCTGTTTGATACCTAGTTATTAGCTGAATTTTGATCCGAAATTTTTACTGTATGAAATTCCGCCTATGATTAACATTCACCCATGAATCAAGTGCATTGACAAAAAAGTGTTTATGTAGAAAAGACAGTAATTGTTGTGTAAAATAAAAGTCTTTTTATCATCAGGCTGCAGACTTGTTGATTTATGTATCTATGTATCTTGTCAATGTACGAGTTAGATTTTTAAAACCTTTTCATTTTTAGATTTTCAACGAAAATCTCTTCTCTAAAAGGTGTTGCAAAAATTTTTGGTGGGAATTTGAAAATAATCATCGCGTTTCCCGTGTTTCGCCGGATATTTCACACATCACTCGAAATCACTCTATTCTATCAGTGTTTTCCCTTTTTGGGGGAAGCCGTTTCGTGCCTCAAGTTCCGATTCATGCACACACATGTGGAGTGAGTGTAAAATGTACCCGATACATTTCAAAAAGTTCATTTGACTGTCCTTCAAAATCGACAGAAGAGTTGGACAAAAAATCAAAAAAAAAGAAAAGAAAAAAATATGAAAATCAAAACAATGTTAAGACAACATTGAACAGTTATATACAAAAATCAGATATCTCTGGCTATTCAATATATATATATATATATATATATATATATATATATATATACATATATATATACACCACATATAGTACAGATCACGTTAGCAATATAGCATAATATTAAGTAACATCTGATATGTGATGGATTTATTTCATAGAGTCCTCGATACATTCAACTTTATACTTTGAAAGTCAAGTTGTTTTGGAGTAGAGCTGGAAATATATAATAGGATGTAGTTTCGCCTGATTCACGTTCGCCTGATGAAGCCAAGAGAGGGCAGAAACTTTTTTGTGTATTAAACCCACATCATATATATATATATATATATATATATATATATATACATACTTGACTCTAACCATTGAAATTGTGTTCAAATATTTTACAGATCGATATTTCATTAAAGATATCGGCATTAATCAAATCTCCACTGTTTTAATTGTTTGTTCAAAATAAATGTAATTTACGGCATTGATCGATTAAAATGTTTTCATTTTGGGAAAATTCTGATTAACACTGACACTTCAGAGAACGTTTCAGATCGTTTAGTTCACAAATCAGTTTATATCAATTATGCTCTGTGAAAATCGATGTCTATTTATCGGCAACTGATAGTTAGGAAAAATTTGATCCATTTGATAAGAATATTTGATTTGAAATTAACCCTTGATTATGTAAATCTTTGAACCCTAAAATAACATTTTTTCTAAGAGTCATATTTTGCAAGCGTAATGGTGATTCAATTTCTTGGTCTTTATTTTCGTGACGCAGGCAGAGATGAACATATTTTCAACGGGTGTCCAGGTCTTTCCTGGTCGACTAGTCGGGGTAAAAAAAGCTTATATATCGCTGAAACATGGAACCGAACCAAAAGATTAATCCTCAAACCGAGAGCCATGCACCATGCACGAGAAAGAATCATGCTTACCATTACATGGTGAGATCATACTACATTAGAAACAGAGCTCAAATATATTAGAGATCATTTGTGAAACCGAGACCGGCAAAAATTAGATGGTGTGATGAACTAGGCAGGTTCTGAAAGTATTGGCTCCGCGACGCACATGATAAAGAGGTCTGGCGAATCTAACAGGCTGATGAAAATTCCTTTGAAAGGATACCGGATGTAACAGGTATAGAAATGAGAACAACATACCCCTGTAAATCAAATAAAGGGCACCATTATTATTCGACATTCCCAGACGGTTACTAAATGGGAGACACTCCTGAAGAGGAACGAAGTGCACAATGCTTGAACATTGTGTCAAGGGAACAACATAAAAGAAAAAAAATCGTCTATAGGGAACTACACATACAAAAACCAGTGTCACCAAATTTGTTCGTTTATTTGTTTGTCAGTTGAGGTCCAAGGGTCACGCTGAACCAAACTAATCGAAAGATTAACGAGAACTTGTGTGATTCAGATCTGAACATAAGTGGTTGATAACCCATCACCGTAACCATTACGCCAAGTTAGCACAAAGAATTCAACACATCCCTGATTCATCGAGAGGCAACAACTCTACGCACTCAATATTCTTTTCGAATCAATATCTTTTTTAATACGAAAGTTTATTAAAGGGAAATAATTAGAAAAGATGAGATTTTCTTTCAAGATTCAGATATAAACGAAAAAGAAAATAACTGATTCGTATTTATTTGTTTTAAATAATTCTATAATTTCCTTCGTAAACAAAGAGATATAAGTATCTATCCCCAGTTTCGCTTCGTTGCGAATTGATTTGTTAGAAAGTTTTCAACAGTTTTAAATAAATTTTTCCATCTTGCCCTTTCAAACAAGGTTTTAACTCAATAAGTACTGAAAAGTGAGAAAGATTTTTAAAAAGTTCAAACGAAAGCAAATCGGA
>OY735226.1:20009407-20036907 GCA_963457665.1 Thysanoteuthis rhombus
GATGAAAATGACAATTGGAAGGTAAAGTGAAAAACCCAAGAGATAAGTGTTACATCTCAAAATATTTTTATCATTCTGTGGGCTTATTTACATGCATTTCGACGAAAGCCAGTCATCTTTTTTTTTCAGAAAAAATATTTAAGCAGTTCACAGAAAAAAATCTTGTTTACATGTTTGATGCCGAAGAGAAAATGTAAACATCCAAACAGCAATTTTTTCTGTGAATCGCTGCTAATATTTTTCTCTAAAAAGGACGACTAGTCCCCATCGAAATCCATTGAAATATGCCCACTGAATATTAAAAAAATTGATATGTAATACCGATCTATTGATTTTTTCACTTCACCTTCCAATTGTCATTCTTATAAACATTCTGTCGGATCACTTCACATCCACAATGCAAACATATACAACGTTATGCACTGAATTTCATATATGTGAATCAATTTTTGACCAGTTCTCCCAACTCATCTTTGCTGAATTTTCTATGTTAACGGTTAGGTCATTGAATAAGAGACATAGATTGGAAATAAGGGACTAGCTTGCGGTAAGGTTATAAAATTGTGCTCCCCAAACTAAGAAGCTTGTCTTACGGCACTTTACCAATTAGGCTACGAAAAACAACCAGCAGAAGTCCTTTAGATATAATCATTTGGTTCGTTTGCACCTTGTAGTAGTAGACGTAATAGTCAGAAGTTATCTGATCTTTTATTAGCGTTTTAAATTTGTTCGAATTCCTACGAGATATATTCAGATTTTCTTCGAACACTTTTCTCTACAAATTCTAAAATACACAAATGCTTTTAGACTTATGGATGTAGAATTGTCTTAAGATTAAGACAGTATTGCCAGAAGACTACATTCGTGGAGCACATAATTCAGGACGAAGAAGACGTGAAATCTAAACATGGATCTACAACAGATGTTCCTGTATAGATAGTTTTTAATCCATTAACTGCAGATTACGGAAATTTCCGCCATTGCAGTTCTATGGCTAACTTGATGAAAATTTCCGTTTTATTATGACCGATGGCGACTCAGTTCTATCTGTGATTCAGGGCTTTCATCTTGGATAACTTACAATGGATTTTCTTGCAGTGGACTAGGGCTTTTTATCTGGCGTTTGATAACTCCCTACTCTTCACCATCTTCTGCAGTTGATGGGTTGAGATAAGATTGATGAATGTCAACTTAGCCTGGCGCAAGGCCACCATACTGGATCACTAAATGGAGATCAAACTATATGCCAATCATCTTTGAGACAAGCTTGCTAACCATCGCTCCATTGCAAGCCCCTGTGAGTGTATAGATAATTATCACGCTTAAACTTAGGCTGACATAAGGTCGAAATACTCGAGCGTTAAGTGAGGATAGACCTCATCACGAGATTAGCTTGCTAAAAATCACTCCACTGCTATCTTTAAACAACTCCGCTATCTGATGATCAGACTAGGTACAAAACAAAACGTTTTGATAGAATATTAACCCCTGTGTTCCTACATGTATGGAGGTAAAAAGTTTGTATCAATAATGACCCCGGCGGTACAGACTCCTTAAAATGGGATGGAACTTGAGTCATGATGCTTCAAATTGTCAAGGTGGTTATGGACGAATAGTTTGTCTATATTCCCACTCACACACTCTTTTCTCGATAAACTATCGTGGCATGTCAGTGACCTGACATTTTATCTAGACATCTGGCGATGAGACAGAGCAGCACGAAGAAAAATCAATTCATACCTTTCCCAAGGGAATTAATACGAAGTAAGCAAATAACTCGAGTTGGAATTCGAACCCAGTATCTAGTTGATAATTATTACGCTACTTCGACCCACCACTGGGCTTTTTATGAGTCATGATAAAAAAAAAGATATATATATATATATATATATGTCACGTACTATTAGAGTAACAAAGCGGGTTATTCACGCTGGTTTGGTGGGGAGGTATGATTTTTGACGTTTCGCCTTTTGCCGCCCGGATAGGAGGTCAATCAATTTTCTTTGCAAAATCGGGGTTAAATTGTTGAATAGAGTCGCTTTGGGGTTCCATCCCGACGTTGACAGGGTTTATCTTTGTTGCCAAGTCAACTAGAACGAAACGCAGCAGGAACGGGGCCATTTTCACGGAAGAAGGGGCACTTCTTATATATATATATATATATATATATATATATATATATATATATATATATATATATATATATATATATATATATATATGCACATACATCCACACACACACATATATATATAGAACGAATCGCAGCAGGAAATGGGGCCATTTTCACGGAAGAAAGGTTTTTTCTTTTATATATATACATTTATAAATATATATATATGTTTGTATGTGTATGTTTGTGTGTGTGTGAGTGTATTGTGTGTATGTGTGGGGGCCATGTGTGTATATATTTATGAGAAAATCGACGGGAAAGAGAGTTTCTTATTATTTGCATGTATTGTATATCGTAAGTGTGCGAGTGAGCGTTGGTGTATGTGTATGAGTGTGTGTGTGTGTGTGTGTCGGCGTTTTCGTGCGTATTCGTGTGTGCGTAATAATCTTTATGATTGTTCATATCATTTGTTCGCTTATTAATTCATTTTTCAATGGAAGAACATCGGACGCCTTCCCCCACTTTTTTTATTACATATTTCAAAGCGAAGTAAATCAGTGTGTTTGACTGCAATTGGATTCTTTCTAGGTGTATTGTACATTCCTGGTATATATATATATATATATATATATATATATATATATATATATATATATATATATATATATATATACATATACATATGTATATATATATATATATTTTTTTTTTTAGATGTATATATATATATATATATATTTTTTTTTTAGATGTATATATATATATATATATATACATACATATACATATATATATATATATATATATATATATATTTTTTAGATGTATATATATATATATATATATTTTTAGATGTATATATATATATATATATATATATATATATATATATGTATATATGTGTGTGTGTGTGTGTGTGTGTGTGTGTGTGTGTGTGTGTGCTCTGGATCATAGCCAGAGTATGTTAAGCTTAATTTAAGTATATGGACACTCACACAAATACATACACACATTTTATATAGATTTAAGTATATACAAGTACACACACACACGCATATATCTGTGTGCTTGTATATTCTTGAAAAGATGTATATATATATTTATATTGCCCGTGTAAAATTAACTGAACATCTGACAATGCAGAAATAAAATGTATTATCAAGAAGAAAACGGTAGTTCGAGACATCATAGAATCTATAAGAAAACTTAAATGGCAATGGGCAGGTCATGTTGCAAGAATGGTGGACAACCGATGGATATCACGTCTCACAAGATGGATCCCCCGAGATCACATGCGTAATCGAGGCCGACAGAATACCAGATGGAGAGATAAACAAGACAGATTCAGAAAATACAAGCTCTGCGACGCCCATGATAAAGAAATGTAGCGGTTCCTGGAGAAGGTCTATGTCCAATAACAGACGATAAAAGACTGATGATGATGATGATGATGATGATTAAATATCTTACACAACCCAATCTGGTAAGTGGAGTGAGGGGAGCAAAAACAATGTTTCAGTTTTTTCAGTGTTGCAACTGGCAGGTTGCGCGATCGAATCTTGGCATGAGTGTCACACATCCTCGGGCAGGTTCGCGCGCACATTTCAGAATGTGCAGGCCTGTAGGCACTGTCGGAGTGGTCAGTATAGTTCATGCAGCTTTTTGTGTAACAACGATGGAAATGTTTGAAAGCGGAAGTTTGAGATTAAGATTCCGATGATATCTAATTTAAAAAAACAATTTCTTTTCCACCCTGAACGATATTTTTTTTTCTTTTACAAATGAAATACTACTGAAGGCTTGAAAACTTGTTTTTCCGAAAATATGGACTGAAGCCAAAAGCTTAATCAAGACGAAAATGAATAGCATTGTTGGCACAATCATCTGCTTGGCTCTTTCTTTTTTGCCCCCTCTCTCATTGAAAGAACTTTTTGCACTCTCCCTCATTATCGTCAAGCAGGGAAGATTGGATAATGTGTGCACACAAACATTCTTACAGACAATCAGATCACAGGCCATTAATGTCTCTCCAGTGTGCATGCTTTGGCGAAGCGTATGAAGATCCTGCAATACCCAGTTGTCAGAATCACCCTCTCGACCATGCTGGTGTAGTTAAGAGGGAATCAGAAGCTGTCGAAAGGGCGCCAAAGCGCCCTCTACTATTTTGGAATCGGTGTTTTTCTTTTCCTAGACTGGTTGCCTTCCCAAAGCTAAAGAGCCCAATCTGACCTGCTATTCTACCCATTACCCTGTGGGAGAAGCGATGAGTTCATGCTTTTCACATGGGCATTAGTGTGAAGATAACAAACAGTCCCGACCGGTGTTTGATTCCATTGTCCGCTCCATTACCAACTACACCAATCTCATCTCACCCTGTTTGTTTGTTTGTCGGTCTGTTTGTCTATATATAGTTGTGGACAAACTAGCATATATATATATACATATATATATATATATATATATATATATATATATATATATATATATATATATAAGTTTGTCCCCAACTATATGGCTGAATTGATTGACTGGTAGATGTAGAGGCAGATAGTATACATAACCCTCACGCCTGTACACACGTATGCACGTACACACACACATATACTCTCTCTCTCTCTCTCTCTCTCTCTCTCTCTCTATCTATCTATCTATCTATCTCTCACTCACACACACACACACACACAAAACCCGTATTAGGTCTTTTTGGTGATCGAATTTCTTGGAAATAACTTTGATTATAAATACGATTGTATGACTTTCTAATCCATTTTCTTCGAAGGTGTTCCAAATATCGAAATCGTTCTTTTGGTGGAAGAAGAGAATCGGTTGTTGCAGGTGCGAAAATCTCCTCTCTTGAAACGAAGACACAGAAACCTTGCACACCTGCCTCGCTGACTTCTGTATTTCACTGAAAAGGCCGTTCGAAATTCGGAGAAGTTTCAAATAGAATTGATTACAAAATGGGAAATTCCGTTTCCAAAATGATACGTTCGCGTACGCATACATGTATAAATACCCAAACGTACACACACGCATACGTGCATACACATGTATGCGCACACATGCACGTGCACGCGCAAACTCACACAGCAGCTGCGCAGAAACAGCACGTACAAACGTTTGCCAAAACACACACACAAAAATAAACACAGAGAAACAATCACTCACCCGCACGAGCACATACGTGCAGAGATAAACAATTTCATACATACATGTACACGAGCGTTCATATAATCATGAGTAAAAAGTTTTGCACGCGTGCATGTGTAATATTTCCAATTTTCCCAGGTATTATTCTCAAAGATGCCATATTCCACACACACACGCACACACACTTATATATATATATATATATATATATATATATATATATATATATATATATATATATATACTAACAGAGATTCCTGGCATTGCCAGGGAATCAAAAAACTTCTCTCATACCCCAGTCCACGAACACTCCTGCATACAGTTAAGTGGTATTTCTGCTCTAATGTTATGAAGTTCGAGGTTTGCTTTTCCCAGTGTGCGCCGGGAGTCCTTGCTAGTACTTTTCAGTGTCGGCGTGCTGCAGTAAACGCATTAAACATCCGAATGATTTGGCCAAGAGAAAAAGTGAAATAAATACTCAACTCGATCGTCCTCCAAAACTGATAGTGAAATTAAAAGAATATATCCTGAAAAAGGGGTGATCAATTTCTCTTGCCTTTTGTTAGGCAGTGATCGTTGAAATAAAGTCTGAATTTTCAAAGAAATTGAGCGTGGACAAAAAACTGCCGGGCACTGCTGAGGGATCAATTTAGCATAAGCTTACATTGAAAATTCAACCTCCCATTAAAAGTTTTTTCGGGGGGAGGGCATTTAAATAAAACAAAGGAATCGTTTCTTGTTGACATAATGAGTAAATGTTTAAATTTTCAGCTCTCTAGCTCTATTGTTGCAACCTTCACGCATATCCTGCCAGCCAGACCAACTTAAAAACTGAAGAAACTTATGTTGACAGCTTTGGTGACAGTTTTGGTTGATTGTTTCTGAAAGATAGATAGATAGATAGATAGATCGATAGATAGATAGAGAGAGACAAGGGAAATGCACAAAACTTACATTCTTGGAAATACGTTAACACCGGAAGGACTGAGTCACCGAAGAGAGAATTCACCGCTAAGTTAGACACAAAAGTCTTATTAATTCTCTATTTAAGATATTTTGAATAAACCAGTTCTTGTCATTCAATCTCACCTTTATAATTCGATATGTACTTATTGGTTTTTTGTTTCTTTTATTTATTATTATTTTTTTTTGTTCGGTTGGGAATTTTTTTCCTACCTTTGAAAAGTTCAAAATTTTCAATGAAGTTAATTTTTAACGGACCTATTGTGAAAGTCGCGCTGTCTTTTTCTTTATTTCCTTTTTTTTTTATGTATTAAATAAACCTTTCTTTTTTTTTTCAATTCTCCTCGGCTTTTTCCTTCTTCTGGTTGGGGGATTAAGGTCGCTCAAGACGTTAAATGACTTACTGCACACACTAGGACATCCGTCGTCACACTGCCTTAATTTATCTTCTTTCAGTAAACAGAAAAAGTCGCACTGTTCATTATATGGATATATGATACATTTGTAAATACAGCGGAAAGGCTGAGGTTTGAGACTGAGATATTCGGTAATCTCGCTCTGGCTATCCAAGTCTTATTTATTTATTTATTTATTTATTTATCTGTATTTATTTATTTATTTACTTATTTTTTGTAAGGGGAGAAGGATCGTTTAAGATGTTAAATGACTTACTGCACACATCAGGACATCCGTCGTCACACTGACTTAATTTATCTTCTTTCACTAACGTCAGTCGATGCAGACCTCTGATTATATCTTTTGATGCTTTTCTTTGTTTTTTAAATATATTTCACATTTTTCCATTTTTGAATTGAAAGAAAAAAAATTAACTCATTCGGGGTACTTTTATCAAGCAGCATCTTCTTTGTGAAACAAACATTGAAAAAGTTTTCTTAACTCTTGGGACAAAATGTCAAATGCTCAACACATTATCCCTGAGATATATATATATATATATATATATATATATATATATATATATATATATATATATATATATATATATATATATTATTATTATTATTATTATTATTATTATTATTATTATTATTAAGAAATAGATATATGATATACATGTACATGAAAATGCATTCTTTTATATTGATTATGTCAATATATATTTTAATTTTCACCCCATCTTTTTTTTTCTTTCCTTTTTCAGGTCTTCCGTAAATTTCAATTTTTTAGAAATCTAATTACTTGCTTTGGAAAATCTCTGACGATAAATAGATAGATAGATAGATAGATAGATAGATAGATAGGTAGGTAGGTCGGTTGATAGATAGATAGATAGATAGATGGATAGATAGATTGATAGATAGATGGATAGATAGATAGATAGATAGATAGATAGATAGATAGATAAATAGATAGATGGATAGATAGATATGAGAAACGTGGGGATCTAGAGTCATGAAACCGCTGCTTAGTTTTGAGTAAAGAACAGATTTTCACTTTACCAGGGTTCTTGATAAACATAACCTACCTTTCTTCTCCGTGTTCAGATTAAACTACCTGACTTTACTCATTTCCTACCTGTCTGTCATACTTCTATTATCAGTAATGACCATCAGCTACCCTTGTTGAACACTTACTGACCGTCAGAAAAGGGGCTTGTCATGGCACAGCATTATTATGTCCGGCAGGGTCACGTCCAGATCGACCCAGTTCGTCGGGATTCATGCAGTTTATTTCTCAAGATGATTGCCCTGGTCAGTCAGAAAGAACATTTCTGCCTATGATTGATATTTAATTGATGGTGTCCACGAATGGAAGTTGCATATACACCCCCTCCCCATTATTTATTCAGAATCTTGCAAAGATTTTGAACTTAGCGATCCCTGGCGTAACATTCGATCAGCCTCTTTGGTCGACAACTGTCAAAAAACTGTCATATGCCGGATGTAGTGTGCCGTCTTGGAGAATGGTTTGGGATTGCATTAACTACTTGAAACATGCCATCGACCTTACTCGGTCGATCATATTATGAGAGAGGGGTCAGTTTTACGAACTTCGCGTGGTCACATTACGGTTAAAGCAGCTTAAGTGACAAGTCTCTCCGATTCAGTCTTATCTAAGATAGACGCCTCACAAGAATAAACTTGGCTGAAGAAGTTCAACATAAAGGTATTGAGCATGTTAAAGAGATCGATGACGTCAAATGAACAATTTTCAAACGTAGAAACCCTAAATAGTTAATTTGTTCTCAGCGATGTCATTGAGATGCTAGATGTTACAAGTAACCTTCTTTGTGGTTCAACAGTCATCCATAAATTGAAAGAATCCAAAGCTTTTCTGTGTCTGTCAGATGCTCTTTCTAATTATAAAGGTTTCCTTGAGAGCAAACCTCGGATTGCAAAGTTGCGATTACAGTATATGAAGTAAATTAACGTTATGAGATTATTTATCCGGGCAAAGCGGAGAGGATATTGGAACTCCAACTTAATCGTTGCTGCACAAATACTGATTCTATTTTGTACATATCATTTATGCCACGTCAACCCGTCTTTACTTTCAAATGATGAGTAATTTGCCCCGAAGTCGTCTTTGGTTACATGATCAGATTATGTCCAAAAGATATCTTACGGTGTGTGGCTCTGATCGTTCTTGGGAAGGTCTTTGGATAGATTTGGCTTTAGAGTAAAAAGTAGTAAGGATTATCAAATCTAGTGTCACAGTTACCCGTGACCTAGGTTATACAGGGTCTGTCCGGATACTACGGGTATATAATACACATGAATGTGCAAGCATCCACCAAACTATAAACGAACCAACATGGCTGAAGTAAACTACGAGCGATCAAGATGAAGGCGTAGATTAACGCTGAATTCAGTTAGATTTTTAGAACTCGTGTACAATCGTGTCGTGGCTCAAACCATAAGATCAACAGTTATGCTACTTTACGTTCAGTATCTTCTGTCCAAACATAAACTGTTATGATGCTGAGATTAGCAGTTCAAATGCGTATGGGCAGATCAACGTTTGCTAACATTTTCATGATTAAGGACCAATTGAAAATATAGCAACATTGTAGAATAGAAACACAGTTGGTGATGAAGCGATGAACATCGACCTGAATGTATAATTTTCGAAATTGATTGTCATAGTTAATAGATCAGAGAGTATGAAACAATTATTTGTGTATGAACCAAAACAAACACCAATAGCCTTGTTTAGGAACTCGAAAAAGGGGAAGTCTAACAAATTCTCTCTAGCTGTTATTCTGAGATATGAGGTCTCCTCTGTTCTTGAAGTGTCAGTAGAATAATGTTTCTTGATGGGGTTCGATCGGACATTTTGTCAGATGACACTACCTCTCTATTTACGATGATATCAGAGCAACCGAAGGGAATTATGGAAACTCCATTATAGTATTCGTTGGGTACTAAAAAGATCTGTCAACTAAAGACTTCTGGTATGTTAATCGGAGTGTCTGCTAGTGTACAGCTTCGGGGATCAATAGTTGCACACGGCTTCAACGGTCACTCTTGTCTGTTGGAGGAAGCAAAAGTCAATTCCTCTCTATACCGAAAATGCACCGCAGGCTGAAGGTCACAATGTCCATCAAGCTAAAACTGATGCAGACACAATGATAGTTGCTTGTGCTTTACAGTTGAGCCGGAAACATAAAACAATCGTAATTCTCGATGATACTGACGTGTTGGAGCTAATGGTCCACGTTTTCTTTGAAGATGTGAACGACGACCAAAAAGAAAATAAAAAGAGCTCATTTTAGTATTTGGGTTTCGCTTCGATTTTATTTGCTGAAACAGCGCTTTAGATTACAGTTATCAGAGTAGTTCTCTTATAACTGAGCAAAAACAGTTCGAAGTCTTACTGATATATTTGGTAAACATAGATATTCAATTTCCCCAATATCGGATTTGATTGGATTAGGGATATGGTAGTGTAAGCAACCACCTCTGGCTATAGAGGAAAATCCCGCTTGGCCTTATTTTTACCCATGTCAAAACCCTTTTCTACTGAACAATTAATTAAATCCTCGTTTTCGGTTCATTCTGAAAATGGCTTCCTCGGCATGGGCAGTAGAGAATTAACATTAGAATGTGTAGTCTTAAGCCTAGGGACCCTGAAGGGAGTGAGTACCGAAAGCAAAAACCCTTGTTCAATTGAGTGAGCATAAGAGTGGTATTTTGGATGATATTTTAGTACTTTTGAGTACTTAGGGTGATATTTTACTATAATTAGTACAAGACATGAGTTATTTAGAGTGATTTAACACCCCTGTATTCAATTCAACGAGAAGTGTGGTAGAGCGACAGGGTCAGGGGGAGCCTTACTAAAACTCAAACCAGGGGCATGAGGTTTTGGTGTTTCTAAAGAATCCTTCGTACGTTGATAGTCAACAAGCCTGGCCGCTACAAGACTGAGCTTCACACCTACTTTAATTCATTTATTCCATATAGAGGAGGCAACTTCTCACTGATAACGTTTCTAATATTTTAAGATAAGAGATGCAATCAGTGAAGAGTTGTCTCCCCTAAATTAAGTGAGGATTGTTCTTGTTCTAGTTCTGCTTGGACTAGATTTCGACCATAGCAATTGTTGATTGTTGTTTGTCTTTTTTCTGCTTTCGTCTTTTCTTTTTAAACACACTCAAACTTGATTCCATCACTTTGGGCTATTGCTTGATAGGTAAGGACGTTTGAAAAATAGAAAACAAGCATCTGCAAAAAGGCACTCGAAGATCGCATTTATCTGCCTACCAATACACCAACAAAACCCTGGTTGAAAATCGCTTTTCTTTTTTCATACAGCTACGATGCTGAGGAGGTAACTGCAAGTTTCAATTTTTGAATTTTCTTTACGTATGACAAAAACAATACTAGATCCGTTCCCGAATTCATTCAATTTTCCTTTAGTTCATGGTCCGCTCTTCTTCAGAACGTCATTCAAGTTCATTGAGAACTTCTGGGTGGGAATTATGTGGACAAACGTGAGTGACTACACAAATGTATGAAACGAATACCTCTCAATTAAAAAGTAGATTCCTGGATCATCCTTTAAATATGACTGATTGTTCCTTATCCCATTACCTATGTCGTAAGAATGTCATAAGAATACAGGTCTTAACTCAATAGAATCTATCGCATGACCAACGTCTCTTGGCAGCGTGCCATTTCGTGGGTGACCAATTAGAAATGCTGTAAGAAGGGGTGAGCAATCAATGCGTTTCTTCTTTCATCTTTGCTGGGGAGTGATCAGTAAAAAAAGGCTAGATTAAGAAAAAATCGTAAATGCTGCCGGTCACAAACTAAGGGACCAATTTAGCACGGACTTGCATTTTAAATTGAATCCCAACACTAAAAACCTATTCCACTGAAGTTTCTTTTTAATCAATCCTAGATAGAAAGAAAGGACGCAAAAACTTCTTTCTTAATATAACGAAGAGTAGATGTTGGAATTTTCAGCCTTCTAGCTCCATTTGTGCGGCCTGTACGCTTGAGATATACACAGCCAGCCAGATTCACCAACTAAAAAAAAGGTAGAAACCTATGATGACAGCTTTGGTTGACGGTTCTTAATAAAGAATACCATTGCTTTGTTCGTTACACAAGTCAAGAATCCAACTTTTCTCTCCATTTATTTAGTTTTTTTTTATTTATACCAATTCTACGTATTTCAAAGCGAATACCAGATGAAAACGAGGCGCAAATGAAACATCCTGGAGCAGGCACTGGTGCTTCTTCCGGTCACGTGACGTTCACAGGCCTCTCACTGATCTTCATTGATACCAAGTTCCTGCGAAGCACAAAGGTATCACAATTTATAACAATGCACTAACAAAGATCTCATTTGGAAACGTGGGGCGTCCTGGTTGCACTTACATGACTCTTCTAACAGCAGCGATCATGATCTGAGTTCGAATCCGGGTTAGGGTCAGATTCAAATATCGTGACAGGCAGCCTGATATCCAACTGGTTACGTATATTAATCGACCGGATGGAGGACCGTGAAAAGCCACCATCGTCGTGTATGCGTCTCTGCTACATTGTTAATGAATTTCACTTTTCATTGGAGAAAAGCAGACGAAAATGAGTTGATGTAGTCGGAGATTTGAAGGCCCAGGCGGATGGGGGGGGCGTGGCTCCTCGAGAGATCCCCTTCAACATTTAGAGAGATTTGATATTGCATAATGTTCATAGAAATGCAGTAGCTGGACTTCACTTTATCAAGCTTTAGCCCCTCACAATTAAGGACTAAGGGACACCTTAAAATCATCCCTCGACCATCCTTACCCCCAGCTATGCCCCTACGTGATTAAAAATAATATTTATCTATTCATTAATCTCTGCCAACGAAATAGAAATAAGTTTATTCCTTGTCTGTCCGTCAACGACCGTTCAGACAACAATAGAAGTTGTTTCTCAAGAGACAGACATTTTACCATGCATACCCTTGTATCGTACTTGTATATTCATCCACACAATATCTCCAAAAGTTCTCTACGAATTTCAATGAAGTTTTATGGAAGGATAAACAAAAGGCTACGCAAGAAGTAATTGTATCTGAGAGAGGATCCAGAATTTTTCCATGGTAATAATATTTCGGCACAATGTCTCCGAAAGTTCTCAATGAATTTCAAAAGAATTTTATTGAAAGGCATACAATACTGCAGAAGAATTGATCGAATTTTTGTGCTGATCTCTCTCTCTCTCTCTTTATATATATATATATATATATATATATAAGTGTGTGTGGGTGTGCAATATGGACAATTCATATCCCGCAGAATGTGAAGATTACAAAGACATTTTTGTAAGAAGGTAATTTTGCAGTAGCAAATTGGACGACCTTAGATCGCGTAAATAAATGAATAAATGTGCGTTGTCTGGAGATCGAACCTTTGTCCACCTTTGGAGCAGCTTTTTACGCAGGCTCTGATCTTACCAATTAAGCTAACGACGCTCACATGGCAAGGCATAAGTTCAATAAAACATAAATGAAGGAATTAGTAATATAAGCGCATTCTTAGACTCCTGCAGTACCAGAGTCATTAGTTTCATTGGTCAGAGCAGAGCCTGTGTATAAAACTACTTCATATATGGATGAAGGTTCGATCACCGGACGACGCACATTTACTTATTTATTTACTCATTTACACGAAATTTGCCACCGTGTAAAATTGTTGCCGAGCAAAAATAAGTTCCTACAAAAATGTCTTCATAATGATCATGCATATACACGCACGCACACTCATTCATATATATATATATATATATATACATATATATATATATATATATATACATATATATATATATATATATATATATATATATATATATATATATATATATATATATATATATATATAAAACTCTAATTGACCTTTTGTCGTCGTATTCAAAACATATGCAACAAAGAGAAAACACAAATGAACAAAAGTGAATTTTAATAAAAGTAGAATTCAACCGAGAAGTGACGCAGGTTGTTTTATCGATCGTGTACTTCAGTTATGAATAAGTTGATTATTAAATACAATTCTCTCACCTTGCCTATTACAAATCTATCTATGCAAAATTACATTCCGAACAATAAATGTATATATATATATATATATATATATATATATATATATATATATATATATATATAAATTGCGAAATGCTTTTGTTGAAACTCTATTCGAAATGATATCATATATCATTTGGCGTAGACAACGTAAATCGAATAAACAATTGAAGGAAATGGGGTTACTGCAGGAAACGTTCCCTTATATCCTTTCTTTGCCCACCCTCTATTTTGTATCTTCGCATCTTTACCAACGTATAGCAATTGGGGCGGCCTTAGATCGTTACCATCCAGCAGTAAGCCCTGTTCCCTTTAATTGTTTATTTGATTTACGTTGTCTTAGCCAAATGATACATTCACTGTGCAATATCGGGAAATCATTTCTGATAGATTTTCAATAAAAATATAACGAAATTTATAATAATTCAGACGGATCATACATCCATTTCTTAATATATATATATATATATATATATATATATATATATATATATATATATATATATATATATATATATATATAGCCTCTCTTTAGTCTTATCATGATAGAATGGTTGAAGAGAGAAAGACAAGGTTCTTTTTTGTTCAATCGGTTTATAGTGTTGGTAAAGATGGTAAGATACAATATAGAAAGTGGACAAAGAAAGGGTATTAATTCTTTTCATTTTTTTTCTTCACATTACGTCATAATATTCCTTTTCTTTAGATCAATTCTTGAGATGAAAAATACAAAATACAAGAAAAAAAAGGAGAGAGTGAGAAAAAAAGAAAGAAAGAAAGAAAGAAGGTAAGTAATCAGATTTTTCAGTGTTTATAACTAATGTATACACTCCTTATATATATTAATAGCATTTTCATTTGCCAATGAATTATATTACATTTTGACAATATTTTTCATTTTATTTTTGATACAATCACAATTTTTGTTCTTGACCTTTCAATGGAGATTAGCTTGAAAACTCAATTGGGAATAAATAGTTTTATAACAGACAAAAAAAAAATGTAGATAAATGCTGTCGAAAATGTATATCGAAGGTCACAATTATCGGTAAGAATCTGTTCCTTTTCTTGTTTTAATAGCAACATTCAGGTTGATTTTACATTCTAAGACCAAGTCGCATTGCTTGAACCGAATATTTTTTCTCAAAGCGGTACACCTAGAAGAGTGCAACACGAACATTAAAGGGAAAATGAAAATTTAAAAATACCAAGACCTCGCTCGAGAGATTAAGGAGATGATTCATGAAAATAATACGTGTATCGGTATTAACTAGACATTGATCAAAAGGTTATGAAGAAAGTGCTACATTATCTAAGAGACTTTGGTATCACATGATCACTAGAGGAAACCAACCTATATTGCTGGTATGAAAACTCAGGGAGTATAAGTAATAAAGGAATTTGAAATCCAAGGAAGAATCGAAACCATTCAGACGACAGCGTTTCTAAAATTATCAAGAATTCTGACAGAAGTGCTGAAGAATTGAGAAAACTTGCTGTTACTTGATCTCTGGTAAAAGTCATAATATACAAGTTCAACAATTTGAATATATAGAGAACAGATTAACGGCAATCCTAGGAAATAGAAAAGAGAAAACACCCTTGGGGTTTTGAGATCCAAACGGACCGTCACATCCAAACAAGAAAAGTGGATCTGGTGATTGCCAACAAGGGAAAGAAAGTCTACTAAATCACAGACATTGTTTTGCGATCAGACTAGACTATAAGGAAAAAACCCCAAAGAATACGGATAGGTCTGGCTAGTCTTTCAATAGAAACCGTCATGTAACCAATGTATTTTGGCAGCATGTTCTGTTGGGAGATCAATTAAAACTCGGAAAAGGGAATGATCGATCATAAAATCACTTCTCTGGACTTTTGTTGGGCGGTGATCACGTAAAGAAATCAGGAAAAAAAAAACAAGCATAAATACTGCTGGACACATCCTTAGGCATATCCTCTCCCATCCACAATCTCCAGTACATTCCACCATCACAACCTCTGCTGACTCATCCTGACGCACCTTCCTCCCTATGTTTTGGTTTGGGAACGCTCAAAAAAAAAATACCGATATAAATCAATAGAAATCACTTATTCGCTTTACGCCATTTCGGATTACGTGAGGAGTTTTTTCTTTTGGGAGCGAGGTTGTTTCGGATAGCGGGTGAAATCTGTATAATAAAATCTGACTTTATTGGTTCAATGATAAAATGAAATCATGGTCAGTGCTCCCTGAAACCCAATTACCCGCAGCTGTGATATCGCGAAGGGAAATGCACAATCGGTCATCCGTTATTTGATCACTGAGCAAGCGAAAGAATGACCACGGTCGGCTAATGGTTAAAATTGAGCCGACATCTGTATTATAACACGTCTACTTCCGAATGGACGCGACAATTGGCCTTATCGTCAAGGCGAAAAGATGTCTCGGGGAAGGCCTGGTCGTCAAACCACAAACACAGTCCGCAGCCGCCCTTCGGCTTGTCCGTCCAGCTATAATGACAGGATTAACTAATAGAACCCTAGCAATCAAATGAAAGAGGCTAATGTTGATCTGATTGTGGCCTGCGTTGCAAATGTCCAGACGATTTCATACCCTCATTCCCCCAGGGACCGCTTGAACTTGACCCCTTGCCGTAGCGAAAAGCCGGGAGGATTTGAAGACAAGAGCGTGGGGAGGGACAGACAAAGCAAGACAAACAGCCAGACATAGACTCGGACACACAGACACACACGGACACAGAGAGAGAAAGAGAGAGAGAGAGAGAGAGAGAGAGAGAGAGTGTGTGTGTGTGTGTGTGTGTGTGTGTATGTGTGTGTGTCCAGTCGGCTACATACCCTCACCTTTGGACTGCTTGAGCTTGACCCCTTATCGTAGCGAAAGCCGAGAGATTGTAAAGGAAGAGCAGAAGGAGGAGCAGACAAGGCGGACAGTCAGAGTCAGACGGACAAGCACACACACACGCACACACAAATATATCAGGTGTGTGTGCGTGTGTGAGTGAGAGAGAGAGAAAGAAAGAAAGAAAGAAAGAAAGAAAGAAAGAAAGAAAGAAAGAAAGAATAAATGAGGAGGGGGGTGTATATATAGAGAGAGAATGAATCAATACATTAATAGCGTGAGAGAGAATCAATGGAGAGACAGAGTGGGCAAGAGAGAATCTGCATAGAAAGAAAGGAAGTGTGAGAGAGAATCAACGCAGAGAGAGAGAGAGGGAGAGAGAATGACATAGAGAGAAAACGAGAGAGAGGGAGAGAGAGCGAAAGCAAATCAATAAAGAGAGAGAGAGAGAGAGAGGTGTCAATATTAATGGTAGGCTACCGTTTGGCTTACAAGTAATGGACAGCGGTGCGTGTGTGTCTTCAGTAAACATCTCCGACGCGAACATGTCCGTTTTTGTCTTGTCTAACAGGGGCAGAGATGCTATCAGATAGCAAGAACCCTGACACTATGACAGGGCAGGACTATCTGCATGTTACTTGGTTGGTCTTGACGGTTGTCGTCAGGGTGTGTTGTTATTTCCTTTTATTAGAGGTGTATCTAATTCCAGGATCTAATTACACTTTTCTTTGGCGTGGGGGAGAGGGTCATTACGATATCAGGTCAGGGTCGCCAGATTGGACTATAAGTTGAGCTGTCGAGAGCTTTTCAATGAAAGTACCAAAATGATCACCGAAAAACAACCAAATTTGGCAAGAAACGTACTAAATGTATGTACGTGGATTAGTATGTTTGATTTTATAATTGTATGGTTGTAAGTCTGTTTTGTCCGATTTCTGTTATAACCTGAAGTTTATGATGGATCAGTCCATACAAATAGATTAATAATACAATTTTGGGTTGTAATAAACTGAGATTGGCTGTTATGACAAAACAATGGAAAATGCTTCATAGAAATGCTTGAGACTTTACGTCTGATTAAGCTTTATAACAGCTTGAGTTGAGCTGAGACTAGAAAAAAATTTGAATACTTGAATACTTGATACTTGATACTTGAATTATCAAAAATTGATTCCCTTATAAAATATTTTTAGGTTCGTTAGTGCCGATCAATACATAAACAATATCATTTCCATGGGAATATGCTGTTATATATGCTGGTTACACATGGGAACTTTTAACACACACTCACACAGCACACACCAATGATGATGGGAAGAATCCCGAAACATGTCTGGACAATTTACATATAAGGATTAATAAACCTTACCTCTAAACACCTTACTCCCGAGTCTGTCTCACTCTCTACAGTACACATTATTTATATATATATATATATATATATATATATATATATATATATATATATATATATATATATATATATATGGTAGAATGTGGATCGCTACACAAACTAACCCATGTTTCTGCCCTCTCCGAGCCTCATCAGGCCCGGAGAAGGCAGAAACCTGAGCTAGTTTGTGTAGTAAATCCACATTCTTCTATTTATTTCCAGCTCTACTCTAAAACAACTTAACTTCGATAGTAAAAAGTTGTATATATCGAGCACTCTATGAAATAAATCAGAAGTGGCTTTATATTATTAATATTATGTTATACTGCTAGCCTGATCTGTACCATATGTATTATATATACACATATATATACACACACACAAGAAAGCAAAATATTTTATAAATGATCAAGTTCATAAACACACAATGATAAATTCAATCCGGAGGCTGGAGTTGGAGTAGGAGTTTTTTTTTTTTACCGTAACCAGGACAACTAAAACAAGAACAAGAACAATCCTCGCCTAATTTGAGGGAAGAAACTCTTCACCTGCAGTGTCACGTTAAACCAAACCAATGTATGTAAACACCATTCCCTACCATGATGAAACCACGACGAAATGAAAGGTAGGCAGCCTTCTTACCAAATAAGCCAAACTGACCAGCCTTGCAAAGCAACGAAAATGTATGTTACAAATATTCAAAGGCTTATTGTATTCTGATAAAGTTAAAATTCCCCAATTGGGATTTGAAAAAGCGACCAAGCGACCTGCCGGTGGTTCTCTAGATTGAGTTACATTGTTAAGTCTTATATATCAATGGAAACTTATGTTACAAACACACAAAAGCTTGTTTCATACGAATAAATAAATACATTTATAATATATATATATATATATATATATATATATATATATATATATATATATATATATATATATATATATACACACACATAATGATTAGATAATAAATAAGCTTACAATGGACGAGTCACCTCACTTAAAGAGTGCTCAACCCTGAATAGGGGTGCATTAGTTTATTGTGTCATCCACAGAGAGCTGTTTCGTCGTACTACAACTCTTCAGTGTGGCAATAGACTGACCATTATCATTTCGAGTACCACGAGGTAGGATTGACACCTTCGCTTCAGACCCAGAGGCTGGCATCTTACCTCTGTCCTACACAGAACTGGACGGTCTGTACAGTTGAATTTAAGCGATATATTCTCCATCCACCAGAGTGCTCTATTCTTAAGTTGGAAGAGCATTGAATAAGCTTATAATGAACGAGTAACCACTCTCAGTGCCCAGCACTGAATGAGGGAGCGTTAATTATAATAATTAATCATTTAATATACATATAATACAAAAGTAGCAATCAGCCTACTTTTGAAATCCCAGGAATAGTTAATTTAGAATTTTTCTACTTGCTACCCTCGGGGCAACTTTTAAAATAAGCTGGGCCAACTTATGCTAATGAAAAAGTTACCAATGATGCATTATAACGTAACATAATTACGCTTTGAAAACACAAATTTGACTATCTATAATTTGTCCCACAAGATCAGTGCCCGTACCAAAATTGCATGTTTGGCAGGGGAAGGCGTGTGAAGCAACCTTCCATGATCCAAAATTATTTTCTGTTCGACGTATTTCGGTTACCGCTCTTCAGTGTTGCCAATTTAGATATTTTTGTATCTAAATAAAGATAATTGTGAGTGTTTTGCTTTTTTTTAGATTTTTTATTAGATTTCTGGAGAACCGCTGATCCCAAAATTGACAATGCACTGCTTTGTGTGCTGACATGTACCTGGTGATTGTCTTCGTACAAAAGCCAGTTACACACGGAGGGAGACTTTAATTGCGCGTAGTTGAAAAATCATCTTTTTTTTTATAGGGTTTCCACAGCAGTATCTGATCAAAAGGGTGCTGAATGGGCTGAATCCAGGGGCCACCAGTATTTAGGGGGTGTTCCAAATTAGTTAACAGGAAAAATTGTGCAAACACATGATTTAATGATAACTAGTATGTGGCTGAAATTCAATATAATTACAATGCAATTCAATACAATTTCTTGTTTACTTACACTAGTAATCCTCTTGATGGGTGGGCCCCTATTTGAATTATACCCAGGGGCCCCAACCAAGCTTAATCCGGCCGTGCTTCATACATGCGACTATGCTTGATGCCACGAATATTGGTAAGTGATGCTATCATTGCATTTTTAAAAATGAAGGTACAAGCAATCACAGTATTTATGAAACCATTTAATCTGTGTAATATATTTGATACATTGAAATGCTTTACTCCCAAAAGCGTACCAATCTTGTGCCACTTCCGTTACAAATTCGCTACTTGTAGTCTTCAAGTTCACTGCTTTCAACAATTCAGACCTGGTGCCTCTTTGTCAGATAAAAAGAATAGCGAAACAAATCAGGCGACCCCTAATATCGCACAGTGTTGCTGAACTGTATCTCATCTCGCCTTCAGTCTGAGGAGCTATACGTAATTTTCCCAGGCATGATGAAAGAATAACTAAGTTCTGCCTGCGTTATGGAGTTTCAAGGTGAAATGTAACATATATATATGTATATGTGTGTGTGTGTGTGTGTGTGCGTGTGTGTTTAGGGGGTATGAGAATACAAATGAAAGCTTTTATATTGCATTATAGATAACATGTATAATCGATTTAAATTTGCTTTAAATTATTTTTACAAGACGACAAAAACAACATTTTCTGAAAAAAAAAAATGCATTTTTTTCAATCAAATAAAAGAAAAACGAAATGAGTACCAACTTCTTCTTTTCAGAGTGGAACACATTATTTTTCTTTCGCTGTCTCAAAGATTCTATGCCAAATATACTCTTTTCGACGGTTTAAAAACGCCCAGTTGCTATTTTTAACCCGTATAAAATGAAAAGATGTCTTTCAATCTGATGGCACTTAAATTGTTTGTTTTTATTCGTTTCGTTTTTGTTTATTGATTTTTTAAAATAAGTTTTTGATTCTGTAGATCTATTTCGAAATTTGTATATTCACCGTATCTTTTTTTTTTGTTTTTGTTTTCTGTTTTTTTTAACTTTTCCAACCTGGAAAAATTTAGGTACTCAAATATTTTACACTCTCCTCAGGACTTCATACTTCATGGAACCCTTCAATATGACATACGTTTTCAGTAAAACATATTCAATTAACAAAATTTGATTTGGTAAGTTGCACGTGCAGGGGCTTTGTCGAACAATTTCTTTTTCACTGTGCCACGCAGGTAGAAGCTCTGTTTGTTCATCAAACTAGTTATAACCCATGAAAATGTCCACGTATATATTTGAATTTCCAGGAGATGATTTTTAGAAAATTACATATGAGTACTCAGGAATCTCTCTCTCTCTCTCTATATATATATATATACATATGTGTGTGTGTGTGTGCACATGCACGCATGCCAGTATCTGTGTGTGTGTGTGTGTGTATGTTTGTGTGTGTGTGTGTTTGATCAGAGTATCGATGTGTATTATTATTCATCCGGCAGTATTAGAGTGAAGAGGCAGAAACAATCGAAAAAGCCATATCGTGTGCAAATGGGATTTCTTTATCTAATGTGATGTTTCATTAGTTCAGAGCTATGGTTCAGAGCCATTTGTACACGATATGGCTTTTCAGATTGTTTCTGCCTCTTAACTTTAATACTGAAGCGAAGGTTTCGATCCTGCCTCATGGTACTGGATGGGATAATGGATAGTCTACAGCCACACTGAAGAGTTGTAATACAACCAAATAGCTGTCTTTGGATGACACAATAAATTAATGCACCCCTATTCAGGGTTGAGCACTCTTTAAGTGAGGTGACTCATTCATTGTAAGCTTATTCAATGCTCTTCCAATATAGGAATAGGGCACTCTGGTGGATGGGAAATATAATTCAGCCGTAATGACTGTCCAGTTCCGTGGAGCAGAAGTATGATACCGGCCTCTGGGTCTGAAGCTAAGGTTTCGATCCTGCCTCATGGTATTGGATGGGATAATGGATAGTCTAGAGCCACAATGTCTGTAATACAACAATGTCTGTGGATGACACAATAATAATAATAAAAATATATATATATATATATATGGAAGAGTTGCCAAAGTTAATTTGCCCCCCACCCTGCTCAAAATCCCTATTTGACCCTGAAATCTTGAGAAATAAAACCAGATTTTGTCCGTGTCCAAATATTCATGGCAGTTCTTTTCATAAATGATGATTTACACATAAAAAGAAGTACTATTCATAAGTATTTGAACAAACAAAAAGTATATGATATTTTGTAGATAAAATACCTAACCTCCACACGTTTTCATCCATATAAGCTAGTAAAAAAACGCTGGTCTTTCTCAAACGAAAATGCGGAAGAAAACGGGTTTCGACGAAAATCGTGCGAGAGAGAGGGAGACAATAAATATTGCGGAAGAACTACGCAAATTGCGGGAGACTTGGCAGTCCTGCAAGCCTGCATATCAGATTTCATTGAAATATATTGAGGAATAATGGAGTTGTCCAATTGAAAACAAGGTGACAACGACGACTACGACCTCGACAACAAGGACGATAGATACACATTGCAAAAAAGAGTCTCCGGCGCCCTTTTGGGGACAAAAGGGACAGGAAAAAAAGGGGGACAAGAATAAAAGGAACAGAGGATAGAAAGGTGGGGGTGAAATAAAAGGGACTGGACGATGAAAGGGGTCGTAAAAAGGAAAGGGGTTAGATTAAATAGAGGATAGGTAGAAGAGTCATGTCAAATGCTTTAAATGTACAATTTGGTGAAATTATGGAAACGAGTCTGTTTAGTCATCTAATAGAAACAGTCATGTGACCAACGTCTTTTGATAGCATGCTGTGTTGGGGGGTTGCAAAAAAGGGGTGATCAATGAGTAAGCTATCCCTTTCGCCTTTCGTTGGACATCGATCACTTAATAAAAAATAAAACATACAAAAAAAAAAGCGCGAATGCTGTCGGGCACAAACCTAAGGATCAATTTAGCTTAAGCTTACATCGCAAATTAAACCCTCCTCTAAAAACCTATTTAGGGAGGATTTAAAAAAAAAAAAGGGGTTTTGTAGACACGATAATGAGTGAATGTTAGAATTTTCAACACTCTAGCTCTATTAGTGCAGCATGTTCCGTGATACATACACACATAGCCAGTCAAAGAGAAGCCAGCCAACTTGAAGAAACCTGTGAAGACATTTTGATGACAGTTCCAGTTGACAGTTTCTAATTGGTAGAAACCTTATGAGAATTACACACCATCTTACTTCCTGTTAGCCACAATTTTGCAAATGATCTTTGGGGATCCATGTTGTGAGTCTTGATGTGCAGCAGTTGTCTGCCATTCTTTCATCATGACCTGTCCATCACCATTTGAGTTTTCTAATGGTTCCTATGATATCTCAGACTTCTGTCTTTCTCTAATATACTGTTAATCTTTCTATGCAATGTTGAGCATGATTCTCTCATGTGTAAGTTACAGGGTATTGGTTTGAGGTTAAATTTTTTGGTTAGGTTCCATGTCTCTGCTCCTTAGACCTTCTGCAACAAGTATAAGCCATGGGCCTCACCTTGCTTAATGGACTTAGAGAAGCTGATAAAAAAATTAGAAAGACATGTAGCACTGGCCATTTATTAATTTCATATAGCCATTTCAATTTCAGTGTGATATTCTGAAAGTATGTAACATTTAACAGATAGAGGATCAGGCTCATTTGTTCACACGATGATTTGGGCCTTTTCAACCTTGAATTTTAAAGCAACAATGTCTTCCTCCACCCATTTTGCTCCTTTCACCATTGTGCCATACTAAGCTGAATTTAGTAAATATCAAAAAACATTTTTTAGAAGCCAACCTAATTAAGTACTGTATTTGGTGACGTATAATACCTTTCCGACTTTTTTTCAGCAGGGAATATTAAGAAAAAAACACTTGATTCTTCTCATTCGTCGCTCTGTTTAATAATTCCTCCTCAGATTCTGGTTAATGTACGGCAGGACAATAAAGGTTAACTTAACCTTTGGAGACATTCTTGGGTGGGAAAGGAGGTTCTTATGTGTTGTATGCGGTAGGTATGTAAGCAAGACTATTAAAATGTTATTCATACTGCATGCATGGATAATTAGTTCATTTGCGTGCTTGAAAAATCCCAAATAGCAAGACAAAATAACATTCACCTTCATCTGAAATCAGAAATCAATCTCAAGGAGAGATTTTCGGGTTGGATAAAAATCTAAAATGAAATGAAAAAGTTTTAGAAAAATCATAAACTCTTGCTGCAATAATCATGTCAAAATTCTCTAAACTGTCAGCCATATTTGTCATGTGACTACAAATTTGACAGATCAAGTGAACCTTGATGTCTTCGTACCAGCGAATCAGGTTGCAGCAAACTATCGGAGAGATTCGAGCCACAAAGTGCTGAAGGATTTCTTTAACAGGTCAAGAATTATCGTTACCCTTGATCGGGAAGCGACAGAGTGGGGGAGGGGGGCAACGATTCCGAAGATGGAAAACGCAAAACAACAACAACAACAACAACAACAGCAACAACAACAGTGACTCTGAAGAGGACTGATGCTCTTGACTAGATTCCTGCTCAGAGGTGCGACTAATCCGTCCAGATTAACCACCCCTACTGTCTATTCTCTCCTTTTATCAAGTGAAAACGGTTTGCATACAAACGTGTCGGATTAGCCCCCGGCTGTCATTTTCGAGAAATTTAATCCTTTTAGTAAAATTTTAAGAAGACGAAAAATCGAAATCCGTTGGAAATGGGGGTGGGTGAGTGAGTAAGGGTGGGGGTTCGGTGGATGAGAAGGAGTGGGCGGTGATCGAAGTTGCAGGTTGGTGGTGGTTGCCGATTCGGATGGTATAGAGAAAAGCCGAAACAAAAAGAGGGAAAAGACATCAGATAAATTTAGTATCTGATTTATCAAAGTCAAGATTAACGAATGCATTTCAGAGTCAAACGCACGCACGCACGCAGGTACGTATACAAAGAAGTATTCGACCTCCTTTCTCATACATACCTACACACACACACACACACATACATATATATACACATACACACACACACACACACATATATATATATATATATATATATATATATATATATATGGTACAGATCAGGCTAGCAGTATAACATAATATAATAATATATTAATAATATAAAGTAATTTCTGATATGTGATGGATTTATTTCATAGAGTGCTCGATACATTCAACTTTATACCAAGAAAGTCAAGTTGCTTTTGAGTAGAGCTAGAAATGAATAGTAGAATGTGTATTCGCTACACAAACTAGCTCATGTTTCTGCCCTCTTCGGGCCTCATCTGGCGAATGATTGAGCTAGTTTGTGTAGCGAATCCACATTCTACCATATATATATATATATATATATATATATATATATATATGTATAAGAGAATGTGGATTTGCTACACAAACTAGTTCATGTTTCTGTCCTCTCTGGGCCTCATCAGGCGAATGATTGTCTATGTTTTGGGATTCTAGTTTGGCGAATTTTATGAGAATCTTGTGAGAGTGGCTGTGGGTGGCAGGGCTTATTCATTTTGTCCAGGGATCTGAACAGGATCTAGGGGTCATCACTGAAAGGATTTTCTGAGGGGTCTTCTTCTCTTGACCTTGGTATTTTGGTGTTGGATTTTATTGCCTATGTTTGTATCCTTTATGGCTCTGGTAGATAGTATTATTCGTGATTTTCAATTCATTTCTGCATATTTGGAGATAGATCTGTACCATATATATATATATATATATATATATATATATATATATATATATATATATATATATATAATGTGTGCGTATGTGTGTGTGTGTGTGTGTAAGTACATGTGTTTGGCAGAGTTTGAGTGTACAAACGTGCACGTGCAGTGGTGGGAATGTGTAGGATGGGCGTTCCCTTGCTTTTTTGTATGTGCGATTAGATAACAGTTCTTCATTGATACAAGGTTGATTAAACCCCGCAGGAAAGTTTTTCTTTATATATATATATATATATATATATATATATATATATATATATATATATACATATATATATATATATATATATATATATATATATATATATATATATATATATATATTCTAAGAAGTCCAAGAACAAAGATATTTCTCACAACATATCTTGCCAGCCGTTCCAGAGTACTTAACAATACTAGTCAATGCAAAGTCAAACAGCGAGAAAAGACAAGTGCTTTTTTTTTTCAATTATTATTGACGAAAATCTCGAATCGCTTGATCTTCGCACTTCTTTAGGCATTCTAGCTGTTTGTCACTTGGAGGTTTATATTTCATTGTGCGGGTTATGTGGCAACAATATTAAGTGAATCAAAGTGTTCGAATTCGACAAAAAGAGAAATTCAAGCGGGAAAAAGATGTTCTCCTTTGCCCCAGGGGAAAAGTTAATACTAGATAAAAATATCCGGTTTCTCCTCAGGTGTAATAGATTGATATCTTTGATAAGTGATGAGATCTCTAAATGAAATTCATATACCACACAGAGAGAATTTATCCATATATGTATGTGTGTGTGTGTATATATATATATATATATATATATGTGTGTGTGTGTGTGTGTGTGTGTGTGTGTATGTATATAAACAGAGATCAACAACTAAACAAGGAAAAGAAAAAGAAAATAGAATAAGACGAAGGGTTTCCACACAGAAAAATAAACACCCCCACAATTAAGCTCCGAATAGGGATTCAAATATATCGAATCATTCGCTTGAAGAAGCCCAGACAGGACAGAAACATTAACGTGTTTGTGTAGAGAATCCATTATTTCATCATACTTAAAACTCTACTTTAATTTAACTTAATGTTGAATGTATCGAGCGCTTTATCGGATATTGAATTACTAATTTGTACTCTATCTCTGTCCCTCTCTTTATCTATCTATTTTTATCTATACTTGAAAATGAAATATACATTACAGTTTATAAATAATATATCGGCCTAATTACAAATTAGATGACGCAGTATGATATAATGCATTGCATGGTAAATAATTTCAATTCAATCATCGTCAGCCTTTCAGCGTCTACCGTCGGATATAGACCTTCCCCAGGATTCACCATACCTCTCTATCATGGGCATCGCGGAGCCAATACTTTCTGATCTTGTCCATTTCGTCACGCCGTTTTATATTTTGCCGGCCACAGTTTCACAGATGATCTTTGGGGATCAACGTTGTAAGTTGTCCATTGGTTGTTTGACATTCTTGCAACGTGACCAGCCCATCACCATTTGAGTTTCCTAATGGCTTCTATGATATCCCTGACTCCTGTTTTCCTCTGATACACTGAGCTGTCTTGTGATCTCTCTATGCAATGTCGAGAATGTTTATCACACGTGCACGTTGCATGATTCTCATTTTGAGGGTGAGTCCTTTGGGTAGGTTCCATGTATCAGCTCCATAGGTGACTATTGAGAG
>OY735226.1:20039407-20056907 GCA_963457665.1 Thysanoteuthis rhombus
TCTGCAGTGAAAAAACTGTAGTATTGCAGTACAGAGATTTTTTTTATAATTTGAAAGAACTTTTTCGGCAATTGTTACCTTTCCTGTTTTAAAAGGGCCTCTCCAGCTGCAGTATAATAGACGTTGACGACGAATATCAAATTAATGAGTTTAAACCTAACACTAACTGTAACACGAACAGCGGCTATTTTAAAACGGGAAAGGTAACGATTGCCCCGTCCCCCGTCTACCACAATCATTAGAAATGATTGAACAGGTCTGTCTGATCTTTGAACGTTACTATAAGTAGGGATAAACTAAATTGTAAAGGTCGGAATTTGTTTTCCTTATTAAATAAACGATACGATAGGGGTCAAATAGAGGGTTTAAGTTGTAATTGTCTGTTGAGACGTGACCAACCATTAGACGTGTGACATCGCTATAGATAATACTTTCCCAGGTAGCTTCAATATAAACTGTCAACCATACACAATTGAATATCTTTAATCTTGACTCTTGGTGTCACAGTTGTATTATTAACTAAAAAAGAAAAGAAAAGCGATGATTTCTATGGCGGAGTTGAACAGCAGCTAAACTGGGTGTCTTCGTAAATCATGTTTGACATTCGGCTACGACCGGTGAGCTCTGGTGTGAGATTCTGATGGCTCGGGTACAAAAGCAGTGGAAGACCCTAGACGGCAGCTAATTAAATTTGCTATAGGTGAAAGCCCATACCTCAAACCTACTTGGTGGTTGTGTCAATCAAGATTGCTGAGGACCATGCGCAAGTGATGATTTCGAGACTGGGTTACCAATTAAGAGCAGGAATTCGGGGATTGTACTCCTAGCCGAGATATCAGTGATACCCAGTTGCGAGTGGTCAGCCTGGAACACCGGTGAGGACTACAATAAGGGGCGGAGGAAAAGGGTTCAAGTCTTTTTGACCGAGGTGAAAAGTTAAAATGTTAACAAAAGACAACTATTTGAACGATAAAAAAACGGGGTCAACTTTAGAAAAAGGGCGAAGAGAAAATTATAGTGAAATAAAGACCCTTTTTTTTATTATTGATATTACATATTTGTAAATAGAAAAATACACAATGATTCACAAAGGGAAAAAAGGACTCGAACACTGTTTAACCCGTGGAAATTTATATGATCTATTTTAGGACTTTTTTTTTGCTTTTGTTGAGGCAAGATTCCAGGCTCAGTGGTTTAATTGCGGAATTTATCATCATATCAGTTAGTGAATCTTCTGATCTCTCTCGGGTGGATGAATAAATCCTGAAATGTATGTTTGACAATGAGATTTTTCAGAGGTAATTTCAAATTATAAATTCATAACCATAAGTGCTTCCTAATTGTTATCCTCGTCTCAGGTTCATCTTTTGGACACAACGTTTCGGCCGTTGTACGCTACGGCATTCTTCAGGCGGGTGTCGTAAACCGGGGATGTTTTGGAATGCTGAAAGAATGATCCAGACAATAGATATGAACTTATAATCAGACAACTGTAATTCTCTCTCTTCCTGTCCGTAACGATGAACTCTTCCATTTTACGGGTAACAATTTTGCTGATGAAAATATCTCCTATTGACCATTTGGAACAATGGCATCTTCTACTTAAACGAGTTCTGTCACTTCTTAATGGATTCGATAAGACGTGAATATCTATTTAGATTACTAACAGCTTTGAAGTAGTGAATTATCAAATTTGAAAGTAAGAGAATGTGGGGAGGCACTCGAACACCGCATAAAGATGGATAGATACTTGAACCGAATGCATTATAGTCTCAATATATATATATATATATATATAAGAAACTTCTTTTTTTACTTCTTCAGTGCTTTTTATGTTGTACATAGAATTCAATATTATGGTACAATATCAGGAAGAAAACAGGAGTCCGAGACATCATAAAAACTATTGAAAAACTTTAATGGCCATGGGCAGGCAATGTTGCAAGAATGACAGATAACCGATGGACATCACGATTCCCAGCATGGATCCCCAGAGATCACATACGAAATCGAGGCCGACAGAATACAAGCTGGAGAGATGAACGAGATAAATTCAGGAAATACTGGCTCTGCAACGCCCATGATAGAGAATTGTGGCGGACTGTGGGGAAAGTCTATGTCCGACGGACATTAAAAGACTGATGATGATGACTATATGTGGATTTTTCTTGTTGGGATCATCAGCTGTGTTCCATATAATAATTGCAGGGATTTGGAAGAAAAACTGATTTATCAATATTGCTTCCCAGCAGTGTTGATCTCCTGTCTCCCTTCAGCTATGATTTTAATATATAGCTTATGTCATGTATGGTTCCTTTAAAGAATTATCTCATAGAAATCAAAGATACCTGCGTATTTTTTTCACAGAACATAACTAGTTGAAAGTAATTGACATTGCTTCCCCCCAATTAATTTAATTAACAGTGAATAGTACTCTCATCTACGAAGGTGAAAAAGTCACGAAGGGGTTTGAAGCATTCATTTTTAGTTTAGATGATTCTTAAGAATTGCGTTAAAGAAATGAAATACATAAACAAGGGGAATTAATCTTTACACGGAACATTGTTTCTCTTTAAATGTCCGCATTTTTAAACTTCACTAATTCTTGCTCTTTCAAAGGCATTCTGCATAACATTCCGAATGATATCTGCTTCCCCTGCACACGTATACTGAAATTACTCTCCCCGTTCGCGGGTGATCACTAACAGAGCCCTTTTCTCGATAACGGGCAAATAAATGACGAACCATGGACTCAGAGGCGGTGTCCGCACGTTAGAATAACGAGAATACACTTATCGGGTTAACATTGAAGGTATTCAAAGTAAAATTCTATTATTCTAATTCGTTGCTCAGTTGTGTACTTTTCTGCGTTAAATTCCCCCGGGGTCCCTTTATATATCTGAGAAGAGGGAAAACGAAAAATATTAGAATAGAAAAATGGAAGATTGTTTTAAATCCCTTCGCGACTTTTACGTCACCCTGTATAAATATATATATTTCTTCTAACTTACAAAAGTAACCTACCTTTGGATTTGGGGTCAGGATACATTTCTCAGTTGATTCACAGTTTTCTAAGAGCCAACAAAAGAACAGTAATTTTTTGTGAGTGCGTGAATTAAAGATACCTGCTTAGCACAGAATTGTATCATTCCTTCTGTAGCCAAGGGCTTACAACTTTTGAAAAGCTCTTTGAATACTTAACTTCTCAATGAACACAAGAAAAAAATTGCTTGGCACAACGCGGTCATTATATAAGAGTCAATCCGCCTTAAAAAGAAAAAAAAACGCATTTATTGTTTTAAGTTATCTTCTGAAACAAGGGAACAGTTGTGATAGCATAAATTAACTTGTCTCAGAGAGGAAAGAAATGAATGAAATTGTTCTTGAACCGAGCACGACAAACAAGAATACGAACCAAGTCTCAAGAAAATTAAAGGGACTTTAATTCAAATGCTCTCAGCAGGGAATCGTAGTTACAAGACAACACTGGTCTGCTTTGAAAAGACAGGAAAATTGATGGATTGTGCAAAGGCATTGTGGAAGAATATCTATGCCTCTGGGATCCTTTCAATTCAACAGGATATTGAACAGTATCTGGATAGCGAGATAATGGATAAAGATCTTGCCGTACACTTTAGAAGACAGGGTTTTTACTCCACAGGGAACACCTCGAGATGGTGAAAGGTTTGGAAGATTGAAGCAGACACAGGCGTTTGCTTTAATTGAAATTGGCGGACTAGCATGTAGCGAGGTCTGTTTGCTTCGAAAAGCGTTCACTTCCAGTTGATTTATTTCAGAGAAAAATGGATGGATTTTGATGACTGATGACGACAGAGACTCTTATGTAAGAGAATACGACAGATTAGATGAGTCTACATCAGTGGTTCGTAACCTTTTTTTGCAACATGCCCCAACTCAACGACTCAAAACATTTGATATCTCTCTTACCATAAAAAAGTAATTTATTTATATATCATGTAACAAAAAGAAACGCATCTTATGTTCTTCCTGGTGTGTATAATTAGGTTATCGGACTTCAGCCGAGCCCTGCACTTTGGGGCTTTGATTAATTCCATCTTATAATGATAAAACAAGAATGGCTGATGCTAGGTCAAAATCTGCTCCAGTTATATATATATATATATATATATATATATATATATATATATATATATATATATATATATATATATGTATATATAGTGTATGTGGTACAAATCAGGCCAGCAATATAACATAATATAATAATATATCAATGATATAAAGCCACTTCTGAATTGTAATGGATTTATTTCATAGAGTGCTCGATACATACAACTTTTTACTCGTGAAGTTAAGTTATTTTAGAGTAGAGCTGGAAATAAATAGAAGAATGTGGATTCGCTACACAAACTAGCTCATGTTTCTGCCCTTTTTCGGACCTCTTCGGACATATATATATATATATATATATATATATATATATATATATATATATATATATATATATATTGCATAAGTGCATTTATTGGAATGAAATAATCTCGAGACTACTCGCATTATTCAATGAGACAGTCCCCGGGCAAACACCTGGCTGTGCGTTTATATTACGGAAGGGGAATATGGATTTTCAGTTAACACTTTTCATTTTGGTGTGGATTTTTCTTGTTCTTGTTACGGTAAGAAAACAATGTCTGGACTTTTTACTTGAGTTCGACAAAACACAAAATTAAGAGCTTTAAATCAAATTTATGAGTTAAGCATTAGTTACTATGGGATCTAGAGTATGATTTGCAAATATTAATCTCGTGTAATAAGGGATAAATAGTATTGCATAGTAATGAATTAATCAGTTAATTCTTAACACAACTCTGTTCTGAGCCACGGATCGCTTTTGCTTTTCGTGCCTAAATTCCAAATTGTCTCCAAATATCAAAATTGCACCCCCCCCCCCGGTGGGAAGTGCGCTTAAGGTCCAGAATCACAGGTCTACATAGACGGAAAACTGATAGGAGAGGAAGGGAAGTTTTGGAAGGTTTTTAACCAAAGGTGAACTTCACAATAAAATGACTATGAATGCATGGGCGGATCCTGGATTTTGTGGGGCGTGGGGGGGGGAGGTCATCATTTTTCACTTGGATTTGAATCGTGGTTTTTTAGCTCTACAGTTGACAAAAATCAAAGTGTATAAAAACATTGAATAAATTTTCTACAAAACCAATGAATAAAAAAAATATAATGAATAAGACATCTTACTTATGGATTATTTTTGAAGTTAATTAATGATCATTTATTTGGTTTTATTTACCATTTTTTTTTTGTCGAGATAGAAAAAAATCTAAATCTGCTTTTCCCTAGAGGGGGTCAGACACCTCGCCCCTGGAGATGCTTCTGTGAAACAGAATGTGATGGTCGATAGTAATTGAGAAAGATCCTCCGATTCTAATGTTTTTTGTTGTTGTTGTTTTTTTAAGTTAAACGAAGAAAAAAATTCGGATACGAGTAAATGAACAAATGAAAATCAAGCAAAAAAAGGTCTGGTGAGTTACCCAATAGAAACCTTCAGGTGACCAACGTCTTTTGGCAGCATGTCAAGTGGTGGGTGATCAATTAAAAGAAGAAATTGTGATCAGTGAATAAGTTACTTATTTCGCTTTTTGTTGGCTAGTAATTACTAATGAAAATCCCAATTTAAAAAACAAAACAAAACAAGCGTGAATGCTGCCGGAAACAAACACAGGGATCGATTTAGCATGATCTTACATTGTAAATTGAACAACCTCCAAAAACACACTGGTTGGGGAATTTTTTTAAAGAAGTTTTTCTAGACATACTAAGGATTAATTGTTTAAATTTTCAGACCCCTGGCACAATTGGAGTGGCCTGTACGCTTGATGCATACATAGCCAGTCAGACTCGCTTAAAAACTGAAGAAATCTATGTTGATAATTTTGTTGACAGATTTGGTTGACGATTTCTCATAAAAAGAAAGGAATCAGATTTTACATTCAGGTCTCAGTCTGGGAGGAATTTGATACCGAAAAAGATTTTATCATTTAATAATCTGTCAAGTGGTGGTTTAATTTGCGTATTTATTCATCAACAATGCGAGAAATGTTGTATCTGAATCAGAAGCCAAAATAGTGTTTCTTACCCATTGGCGGATTAACAATTGGGCTGAGTAGATCCAAGCTTAGGGGCCCAGAAGGGAAAAGGCACAAGAGCAAAGAAAAAAAAATATGTTTAATTGAATGATAAAAAATTTGTTTAATTGAGTGTACACGTGAGTATTTGGGATATTTCAGTACTTTTACATCCATTTTTAGTATCTGGAATACCAAAAATACCAGTTTTCTTTCTAAATTAGGCTTAAAACATATACGTATAGAAGCAATGCTGTTAAAACTCCGTACTGTGGCAGCAACACCTACTTATGACGTAATAACTCACAGACGTTCCGCTTAGGGGCCTGGGTAGTAAATTATCAATCATTATTCATATTACAATTTCGAAGATGTTAGATGGTATACTTTGTAATGGTCAAAACAAAACAAAACAACAAATCTGATCGAATATATATGAGAGTAATATTTTGGCAATGTTGTTTACTTGTATCAGTAAAGCAATTGATACGTACGGTGTTCCCCCAGTAAAACAGCTCCTCTCTTAAACAGGTAAGGGTTTATACAACTGCTTTTGCTTGGCTTTAATTATATAACCTCAACCTAAACTACCGATATAAAAAGGTGGTATTATTGTTCGCCGGCACAGGGTTGCTACTAAGATACCCCTGGAAATATATACCCCTTCCCTGGGAAAGGTGTCAGCATGTGTCAGAGAACGTCAACCATGTTCACTTTTAAAAAGTCAAAGATGTCTCAGTTCGAGTTTTACACTGGCTTATAAAATCATCTTAAAGGTAAGACGCTGCATTAGGCAAAACTGAAAACTGATATTTACACACCTATACAACCAGTGTAAACAAAGAAGATGACGGCGTATCAGGTGTTCGGGAGAAAGTGTAAACTGATAATTCCACACCTTCTATGCATAACAAAATGGGAATCACATTTTTCACGAATAACTTTTTATGCATGAAATGAGGAGCTACATTTTATATGAGATCGCATTGTACACGAATAAATGCAGTAAATACATTATTACTTATGTATCGATCTATCTATCTATGAAGTAGGTGCTCATACCTATCATTTCTTTAACTATATGTATGCATGTCAGTGGTGGGAATGGGGATATGCAGTGGTTCAGCGTATACCTACTTCTCGATTTCATGTGTTTGTTAGTTCAATGTCTGCTAAATGGATACATTACCGTATACCTACTTCTCAAAACCGACGTGCCAGCTTACGTGCGTGCGTATGTGTTTATGTAGAATCAGGCTTGAAATATACTTTCCCTGGCAGTAAAAAATAACAAACAAATAAACTTGAGATGTTACGGGGCAGCTCAATGACTGGAAATGGAAATTTTACCCTTCTTCACCCTTCCATGATTGATTTAAAAAAAAAAAAAGATGTTTTTTTTTTTGCTGTCTGTATTAACAACAAAAAAGGGGTAAAAAAAGTCCACCCAAAGAAATGCATCGAAGCAGTTGCTTACAATAACTAAACCCCACCCATTTTTATACCTATGGCTCTTCTGAAAACAGAGATGTATTTATCTCTATTACAGAATGTTCTCCCTCATCTGTCTTTACCAGATGTCTACTTTCTCCATTTTTTGATTTTTTTGGTTTTCCATGTCTGAGAATGTTTTATGTGTATTGTCAGTTGCATGGACCAAGTTAGAGCAACCGGTGGCGTGGCTACAAGGGGAAGATGGGGAGCGACCGATCCCCACCCTGAACTCATTTTTGAGGACTGGCACCTTTTCAAGAGTCTTTTAACTCTTCAGTTTCCTCGTGTGATAAAAGTTAAATCACTTTTTTCTAAACTGCAACGTAAGTCGACGTGAAGTCACGTTAAGACAACATTGAAATTGGTTAACGGCGTTTGTAAGGAATTGAATAACCCATAGAGAGTGTGACAAAAGAAAGAGAGAGAGAGAGAGAGAGAGACAGCGTTCATAACGGAGCAAGAATATTGTTATTTGATTAGAGGGGGGTATGAGAGAGAGAGGGAGAGAGAGAGAGAGAGAGAAATAATTTATAACATTTTTACGTCACACTCCGTCATATCATTCCCTTTTAAAAATCAGCTCTTGAGATGAAAAGATAGATTATAAGAAAGAAAGGAAGGAAGGAAGGAAGGAAGGAAGGAAGGGAGGATGGAAAAAAAGAATGACTAAACAGTATATGTAATGTATACGCTTCATACACACACACACACACACACACACACATATATATATGTATACATATAGTAGAATGTGGATTCGCTACACAAACTAGCTCATGTTTCTGCCCTCTTTGGGCCTCATCAGAAATGGCTTTATATTATTGATATATTATTATATTATATTATACTGCTAGCCTGATCTGTAACACATATACTGTGTGTGTGTATATATATATATATATATATATATATATATATATATATATATATTGGGAGAGAGAGAGATGTATAGATATATATATAACTTTTTGATTTCACACTGAGCTTCATCTTTCTCTTGATACTTGAGCTAGTTAGATACGAATATTTGGCTTTGTAATTTTAATTAAATACTCTGGAATTAATAAGCATCGGAATGAGGGGTCTGAATCCCAAATCAACGTGTCCTAAATCCTTTGGAATTCTGTGAATTTTGGAGGATGAATAAATGAATCAGTCAATCACCCACGGAATCACAATGTTGTTCGTAATTTTTTTTGTTTCTTCCCAAGAAATCAACTTATTTAGAAAATGGAAGCTGCTGAAATTGCTAAATGAATGGTGTCTAAATCCTATCGTGTTATAAACTATCAGAACGAGACGCAAGCAGATACACATTGAATTCTGTTGCATTTCGGACAATATTTTTCATTTTATTTTTGATTCAATGATTATTTGTTTTTGTTCCAGACGTTTTCAACGGGGATTAACTTGAAAGCCAATTGGATATAAACATTTTTCAAATATTGTTAATACTTTTATTACAGAAACGAACGTTGAAAAATGTTGCCAAATGCTGTCAAAAATTGTTTGTAAAACGTCGCAGGTTTTGAAAAGAGTCTGTTCTTTTTCTTGTTTTTTTTTGTGCGTTGATTTAAAAGAAGAAAAAAAAACAATTAGGTACTTCCTTTCAAACTGCATCTTTCTTGTATTCAGATCTTAAATATACAGTAACAGTTATATTTATAAATGCGTTACATTACTTTGAAACTCTATTTGGAATGATCTCCCGTTATTACACGGTGAGTGTACCATTTGGCCAAGACAGCTTATATAGAATAAACAATGAAAGAAAATGAGGCAGCTGCAGGAATTGAACCTGCGACCTCGACGCTAACCTCCAACGATTCCCTACACCAGCTTCATTTTTCTTCAATTGTTTATTCTACTTACGCTGTGTGGGCCAAATCATACATACACTGTGCAATAATGGGAAAATATCAAATAGAGTGTCAAAGTAATACGACGCATTTATAATTATTTCTGCCGGGTTATCCAGCCATTTCCTAATAATATGATAACTATTACGCATTTCTTTTTTAAACTTTGTCATTCTTGTGTTCTGATTTTTAATACAAAATAAAAACCTAGAATGAATCTTAAGTTATCTTTTACGTGTCTTGGCGCCTTCATTTTTTGCTCGCTCTCCTTAACATTAGAACCTGGCCAAGCCCCTGGAATCAACCCTACCTTGCATACCTGGGGTTGAATTTCTTTGCAGTAACGATCCATTTAACTGGCTTCTAGAAAACTGGAATCACCATAAAACTTCAAATTTGTAAGTTCTGAACCGAACTTTATTATTTATTGTTGTTCACTCGAGGTGTTACTCCTCGTGGTCTGGTTAAATTGTTTTCATATGAAGATTAGTGGATCAATTTCGACCAAACAGACACTGTTCTTGAAGTGAAGTTGGAACGTTCAAAAATCTTTCTCGTATAAATTAATGGTAAATGATTCTTCTCTGTACGCCATTTCGATCAGCAAATAGGAACAGTCTACATTCATATCTCGGGGGAAACTTATTTATAAACCCATGATGTTATCTCATTCAGCTGATGCTAATCAACCCAGGATAAATTCATCCCGTAACAGAAACAATTAATAAGTAAATCTTTATCTCTAGATATTGATTTCTAATTCATCCTGTCTTCTGGTTCAGCACATGATTCTTGTCCAGATTATCAACATCTTCATCAACACTTGGTACCAGTAAAAAATGACGAGATTATTCATGTTGTGTATGGATAAATGTGGACTGGTGCATTCTTCTGTCCTTCATTACCCACCATTCGGTTTTGTGCCGAACTACAAACAGGATAACTACCAAATCCTGACTTTCAGATTCCTGACTTCGATTATCCCGAACGTTGATTGGCCGACTTTTCACTTCCCCGACTCATCATTTTTCCGACTCTTTATTTGCTCTTCATTTTCCCGACAATTTGAATAACTGAACAGGCCTTTCTTTCATACTTATTATTTACAAAAACACCGGTTAACTTTTTTTTCAAAACTTAGCAGATTTAAAAAAAAAAATTTCTATTCACAATAAGGGGTGAATGTATAAATATCCTGCTATTTAGCTCCATTGACGTGGCCTTTACGGATTATACACGTCAGTCAGCCAGCCAGCCAGACCAACTTGAAAACTGAAGAAACCTATGTTGACAGTTTTTGAAACAATTTTGATTGGCGGTTTCTAGTATAGACCCAAGAAGAGTATTAGCTGCATTATTAATAATTCTATTTGCTATTTTGATCTGCGCACAAGGGGTTAATGGATATATCATGATTTATATTCGTTGACTTTGTACAGTCAAACATTATAAATCACTGACTTAGCCTTCGATCTCAGCTTTTGACCTATTTTATGAATTTTTAATTTACACCTCGTAAGTAGAAACGACTTACAACTTTTTACCTGGGTATTTTTTTCCCAAATTTGTCATCCTTCACTCCGCTGACAAATCTGATGCTGCAAATAAATCTTCATCTTGACAAATTTACGTACCTAGAAAAAAAAAATGTCAACCAGAATATGAACGAAGCAGACGATATTGTTGAAAATTATTTTTCATCTTTGTTTTTATCATGATTAAAGAATGAGAATTTCTTTTTGTTTGCAAAAATTGATTTGGGAAATATTTTTTTTCTATTTCAATTTTTATTCTTCAGTTGTTGATTGAAGGATTTAAAAGTATTTTTTTTTCATCTCTCAGTACTATACAGAAAAGTTCCATAACCATCAATGATATCTTCATTCTATTGCTGATATACTCATGGCAAAAATATTTACATATCGCCTCCAATATTTCATATTCAGTCTCAAAAAAGATCATTTAGAAAGAAAAAAAAACAACAAAAAAACTCCTAGTTGCTTTTTAAATGTCAACATTATCATCATCATCATTCATCATCATCAGTCTTTTAACCTCCGTCGTTGGACATAGACCTTCCGCAGGATTTGCCAAACTTCTCTATCATGGGCGTCGTGGAGTCAGTACTTCCTGAACTTGTCTAGCTCGTCTCTCCGTCTAATATTCTACCGGCCTCAGTTGCGCATGTGATCTCGAGGGATCCATGTCGTGAGTCGTGATGTCCATCGGTTGTCTGCCATTCTTGCAACATGGCCAGCCCACTGCCATTTGAGATTTTTAATGGATTCTATGATGTCCCTGACTCTTGTCTTTTCTCGGATGTACTGTGCTGTCTTGTGGTCTCTCCATGTGAGGTCCAGCATTATTCTTTCATGTGCACGTTGTATGGTTCTCAATTTACGAGTCTGTCTCTTGGTTCGGTTCCATCGCTCAAATTTGAATGTTTATTTTGGCGAGATTATTATAAGAGATATGTTTCTTTGTTTAACAAATTGCTCTCCCTCTTCCCTTTTCTCCATCTTCCCTCTCTCTCTCTTCTTCTACCAATCTTTCTCATTTCCCCCTCTCCCTCTCTCTTATAACCCCCTGTCATTCTTATCCACTCTCTCATCTTACCCTTTCCTCTTCTTCTCCTCCCCCCTTATCTCACTCATTCTCCCTTTCTCTCTTGTGCGAACTCATAGACAGCTAGGACAAACGCTTGACTGAATAATGATGCAATGAATTTATGCATAGATGATGGCCCCCCGCCCCATTTCCGAAATGCAAAAAACTTTTTCATCATCCTAAAATGATAGAATACATAATTTGGCCGAAATGAGGTGTTACGTCATTAAAATCTAGGGGGATACTTTGATGGTTGAATGATGATGCTCTGAATTTGTGCGAATGAAAGATTTTACTTAAAAAATATACAGCAAACTTTTGTACCAGCTCAATATTTTTAGATGTGTCTTCGCATCTCTATAAAGCAGTTTTCGGTCGGTCGGCCCCTTATATGTTAAAAATCAATTTCCTCAGCCGTATTGATATGATATGAAACTTGATCCAGACCTTCGGGTGAACCATCCCCATCTTCCCCTTCCTACGACTACTACTACTTCTACTACTAATGATGATGATGGACGCACCATTAGACATGGTTCTTGTTCTATTGAAGACTTCATTTGTCTGCTCAAAACGCATGCTCATTTTCCTTGACTTTATCAATGAGTTTTTGATCACATGAATAAGGGAGTGGTTCCCTTACACTGGCAAAATTTGCTACATGTGAATTAAACTTGGGGGCAACCAGCACCCGAAGTGGCGTCACTTACTCCATTCAGCTCATTTGAATAGAAAAGAAATATTTAATTTTTTAAAGACTGTAACAGTTATAAATGCTGAATACGTCGATATATAAAACGGTCATTTAATTTTCAAAAAGGAAAGATTGGGAAATTTTGGGCTCTCAACACTTCTTGAACATAGAATGTTGGTATGTGTGATAGGAACTTTTAAAATATCAAATTGTAGTAATTATAGAAAAGCCTTATGTATCCTATGTAAGAAAACAAAGACTCGTAATAATAATAGTACGCGCCAACAAATCTATGGATTTCTATTGCGAAAGAGCTGTACACTATTGAAATAAATTGCCTGAAAATGTGAAGAGCAAAGCAGGTATTAACAGGTCTGAAAATAGTATTGACAAATATCGACAAAATTACATGAAAGATGAATTAAGTGATCAGTATAAGGAACTCTTTGAGGAAATCTTTGAAAGAATTCAAGTTATCAAGAATACAGTATAGCAAACCAATGCTTTTTGTGGCGATGTTGAACTGGAATAAGTTTTTTAAATGCTGATAAGACAATGTATTGTAATAAGAAAACCATAGAGGCATTATATATGAATAATATTACACTTAGAGGCAACAGGTACCCAAAGAGGCATCACTCACTTCTTTCAACTCATTTGAATAGAATAGAAATATTTCATTTTTTAAAACTGTACCGTGTGATTGGAACATGTTCAATGATGCATCCTATAATAAGACATGACCCTAAATCACATGAGTTGAATAATAAGGGGCAATATTGCGATCTACAAATGCTTGATATTGACAGTTATGGGGCCAGGGTGAGTTGCACTGAGCAAGAGTCCTTTAAATACCTTATAATCATCATCATCATCATCATCATCATCATCATCATCATCATCATCATCATCATCATCATCATCATTCTTTTAACGTTTGTCGTTGGACATAGACCTTCCCCAGGATTCCCCACTCGTTTTCTATCGGGGGTATCGTGGAGCCAGTACTTTCTGAATTCGTCTAGCTTGTCTCTCCATTTAATACTCTGCTTGCCTCGGTTGCGCATGTGATCGCTGGTGATCCATGTCATTACTTGCGATGTCCATCGGTTGTCTGCCATTCTTGCAACATGGCCTGCCCATTGCCATTTAGTCCCGTATATACGATCAATGAACAACCTACTTCTCTCGCCTCTTGTTGCGTGGTGATCTCTAAAAAAGACTGAATTTTCAGAAAAACAAAAAACGAAACAAAATAAAAACAAGCATGAACACTACTGGACACAAACTAAGAGACCAATTTAGAATAAACTTACATTGTAAATTAAACCTCTCACTAAAACCCTTTAGGGTGCTAAAAAGGCAAAAAAACTTTTTTCTAGTCGTAATCGGGAGTAAATGTTTCAACTTTCAGCCATCTAGTTTCATGGGTGTAGCCTGTACCCGCGATACATACATATATCCAGTCCGCCAGACCCGCTAAAAAACTAAAGAAACCTATGTTGATGTTGACGATGCTGATGCTGACAGTTTGAGTTGACAACTTCTAACAATACTGAGAAATTAAATCTAAAGGTGATTAATCATGATAAAGTTTTTACGAGCATTTTCTTTCATCCTAAATCTCTACTCAGACTACCACACAATGACAGTGAATAGATATCAGAAATGAAGAATAAAGCCCCAGACAAGAATCGAACTTGCACCCCTTTTTTTTACCTTGGAAAGACGACTTGTAGTACGGCACTGATCTTCGCGACTGAGCTCTTAGGAGAAGATTAACCTTTAAACTCATCAATGCCTAGATGTTCAGCACCATATTTGTTATTTGTTTTTAAGGTAGATTAGCTGTTGTAATAAGTAATATTATCCTGATTTTTTTTTCTATTTGATTAAGATTTGTCAATCATTATTAGTTTTTAACGGGTAATTTCTTTCGTTTATAGTTGCTTTTTATCCGTCAGTCTACGGCAGTGATAAACAGTGCAGATAGGGAACAAAGAATAAAAAATAAGTTCTAGGCAAATCTTGAACTCACACTCGTTTTAAAAAGCAGCGATAAAAATTTGAAATGGTAGAAAACAGGTCTGGTTAGTCACTCAACTGAAACCGTTACGTGAACAACGTCTTTTGGCATTATGCAATGTTGGGGGTGATCAATTAAAAAATTAGGAAAATGGAGTGATCAATGAATTATTTACTTAGCTCGCCTTTTATTAGGTGTGATTACTAAAATCATTTTTTTTAAACAAGCGTGAATGCTGCTAGACTCAAACTATGGGACCAATTTAGCATAAATTTGAATTACAAACTGACCCACCCTCTAAAAACCTATTTAAGAAGGGGAAACGAAAGTTGTTTTTGTTTTTTTTGTAGACATAATGAAGAGTAAATGTTTAGATTTTCAATTCTCTAGCACCGTCGATACGGTCTGTACGCATGATGAATGCATACATATATATATATATATATATATATATATATATATATATATATATATATATATATATATATATATATATATATATATATATATGTATATAGCCAGTCAGATCAATTTGAAAACTGACGAAACCTGCGTAGATAGATCTGGCGACAGCTTTGGTTGACGGTTTTTAATACAAGTCGAAACTTTTTAATGGTTGACAACGCTTCGGCTGACCAAAAAAGTCAGGATAAAGTAAGTTTTTGTTTCCAATATCACATTTTGCCGATTTCTAGAACACCTTTCATTTTTCTTTAATTTGATTTTTTTTTAGGGGAAGGGGGGGGGGCAAAAATTTTATAATAAAATCCATCTTGGAGAAATTGACGTTGGATTAAAAAAAATAACTCCGAAAAACATACATTTTGGTAAAGAATCATTTCATAAAATAATCTTCCTGTTTTATTGAAAGTCAAAAAAAGACTTTTAAGATTTTACTCAAATAACAAAATTATAATCTGGAATGTTTGCGCAGTTTAGAAAACGAAATCTTCATTTTTATCAAATTTTTTAAAAAAATGTCATAAAGTACGAACATTTTTTCTCTTTTTTGTAGATACGAAAAATAAAATAGTTCACAGGTAAGTTGGAGTGAAAAAGAATTTCATGAATTTTCATCAAATCAAATGATGTATATTTACACGTTTTCTATTGAATCTTATTTAAAATGTGGTCACTTTGAAAAAAAAGTGTTTTCTGAATACTGCAAACAAGATATGAACAGGATCTTAATTATATTTTTGATTCAACCGAATTGTTTTTCGTTAGAACTGAAGAAATCAGTAAAATCTTAAAAAATGGTATTTCATAAGAATTTATTTTTTTAAAGGTGGATTTGTTTTATCCTGTCAGACTTACCTAAATATATGAAGACATCAGATATATATTTTAATTTTTTTTACTTGTATATACGTAAGTAAGAGACGAGATTATGTGTGTGCGTTAATATGCGAGGTAGACTAGTGTGTGTGTGTGTGTGTGTGTGTGTGTATATATATATATATATATACGCGTGTGTGTTTGCGTGTGTGTGTATCGACAAATAAAAGTATGTATGTATGTGCATATATACACGTATCTATGTATGCTTATATGGACATATGCATTTATGTGTTGATGCATAAATGAATATTTATGTTTGCATATATTTATGTATACAACTATCTGTTCATCTCTTTTTCTAACTCTCACTCTCTCTCTCTCTCTCTCTCTCTCTCTATCAGTCCATCCCTCTTCTTCTTCTCTCTCTCTCTCTCTTCTCCTCTTTCTCTCTATATATGTATGTGTCTGTATGTGCTTGTGAGGGAATACATTTTTATAATAATTTTACACACACACACGCACACACACACATATGTATATATAGATAGAGTTTTGTTGTTACAACTAGACTGTCATTTTTATGGGGTATTTCTCAATTTTTCAACAGTTATTTTAAAATTATTCTCTGTTCCTGTGTATAAGGGCTGGCTGACAGAGAAGGTGTTTGGTCCAGTCAACGCTAAATGGGTTCCGGATTCTAGGTTCTGTAGTGTTGGGGATGATGTGGTTGTGTTATCTTAACGGGAAGATGATTGGTTCGAATCCTTATGAAGGTTCTACACACACACACACACACACACATATATATATATATATATATATATCAAGCACAAACGAATAGGTCAGCAAGTCAAACATTCTAGTTATTGTTTAATGGTTCTTGCCAACATTGATTTTGTTTTGTCTCTTACAGGCCTACAATTGTGGGCATCTTGTATATAATACGGAATTGATTCATGGAGAATTAAAAAAATGACTTCTTTTACGTAAGGCAGTGAAGCGGAGATTGCATAGAGAATCAAACAGAAAGGTATGGGTTGGTTGAATAGATATAGACATACGCTGTCCTTGACATCCCTGTGATCAAAGTGGTTAAGGCATCAGCTACGAAAGTATACTTAGTGGTGTTCAGAAAACTATTCACATGAAAGAAACCTCCTTGAGAAATCCCAATGCCCACAAAAAAAAGTTACACGCAGAAAAAAAGAAGAAAAAACTCACATGGAAGAAAAGACCACATAAAAAAAAGGTCACAAGGTAAAAAGTCCACTCGGAAAGAAAAAGCCCACACAGAAAAAGCCTATCTATGACTATGTGTATTTATGACCATACGATTTTTCTTGTAGGGGATTTTCGTGTTCATTTTTATCACGTGAGCATTTTCATGGAACCACAGTCCTCATTAAGTATCTGACAG